>CAEMYA010000726.1:102654-113427 GCA_903131615.1 Diplodus sargus | reverse complement strand
GTCCGGAGGGCTGACCGTCGCGGAGATTTTTTTTCATCAGAAACACTCGGTGAGGTAAAGTTTTTTTGCCGGTGACAGACGCATGGCAGAAATGTGAGGAGGAGTCTGTAGGATGGGCGGGAGGAAGGATGCTTCTCCACGTTCAGCTGTGGTATTTTTAACTTGTTGCCAAAGACAGTTACAGTTACTACGTTACCTTAGTTTGGTTCTGTAACGTTGTTTTGTGGGACATTTCTCTGTATTAAGTTGAGTGAGGGATCTGTGCAGTTAACAGACCATCAGATAGACATAGACGCCCTCCACAATACTGCAACTCTGATACTATCAGACAAGTATCATATACATAAGTTATTGAAATGTTACATAAATAAAATGTTTAATTTAGAAAGGAAAAAAAATCGAGGTTTGTATCGAACCGTGGGTCAAAAGTCGTGATACAAACCGAATCGTGAGTTTGGTGTATCGTTACAGCCTGAGTCGCTAGTCAAAGCAGGGTGACAACAGACATGGAGGCGACTCAGGGGAGCGAGGCGAGCACATCGTTGTTCGGGCCTTTGAACGGCAAGTTCTTCTCTTCTTAGTGTTTTCAATTGATTAGTCATGCAATACAATTTTGTAATGTCCTAGAATTCGAATTCTTTATTTGGGTACCTTTAGCAGATATGAGATTAAAATGCGATTAATACGTTTAATTAATTACAAATCCTGTAATTAATTAGATAATTTTTTTAATCGCCTGACAGCCCTAGAAAAAATACAGGAATTTCATCAGATGACCCGAATAGCACTTTATGTTTTGCTGCACTGCTGCTATCTTGTGGACAATAAACCCGCACTGATCTTACCTGTTTTTGTCGTACTGAGCTGTGCCGTACCGACGTAAATGGCCAAACAAATAAGTTGTGTTACCTTTCGTTGTGGCAACAGATGCAAGGCACTGTCAACACAGAACACGAGTTTGGTCAATATCGTCCATCTTGTACCCGAAATAATTCCAGATAACAGACGTTGCTTTTCTTTTTGGCTTTTCTTTTCATTTTTGGCAATTTTCTCTTGTTCGTTGCTCATTTTTCAATGTTGTTACCAGCGACTCACTCCATGTGCAGGGGCGTGGTCTGCTTCGGCACACTGAATAACAACTAATGATTGGTGGATCAGTGTGCATGCAGGATCTGCATTCTTTTAACTTTGTATTTTATGACAAAGACAAGTCTATCGTCATAGATCCTAGTTTCTTTTATCCACTAATTATGGTCACTCTTTCAGTCTTATTTTTAATTCCACTCTCTGTAACAGACAGCGGTGTGATCAGTGTGCAGGCAGCTCTGTATGGACGTGCAGATAGAGACACCTGCAGTGAGGGCAGACCTCCACAGCAGCTCACCTGTACAAAGTGCTCTCAGCAGGGCACTGTGGATGTCCTCAGGAGGAGGTAAGCACAATGAAGTCCAAAATGTCCTCATGTGGCTGCTGCAGTTTTGACTAGAGCAACATTTTGTTCCATTTTGCGCAACACACCTGTCATAAAAACAAATATCAGGTGATTGTTTTTCAGATGAAATGTTAACTTACATGCTAACTACAAACAACAGTCAGCATGTGGTAACAATGCTATGTCTTGAAAAACTTGCGTCATGAAGTGAACATGTATGTTTTTTCCCATGCTGCAGTCAAAGTAGTCACGCGCATCACACACAACTCAGAATAGTAACAGCATGTCAATCTAATGTAACCTGAACCATCAACCATAACATCTGGCTTTAACGGACTGACAGCTGATTATCTTTTGAAATGGGCTTTTATTCCGCGAAGTTGTAAAATGGTTATGTTGCCCACCCTACGGAGAGTTGGCCCAATGTAAAAAAATTGACATTAAGCCAAATTCCAAACCAGACTAGTAATACAGAATTTTAGCACTAGGTGGCGTACATGACTCAGCCTCTTCTGAATGAGTGTCGTGGCACCTCAATCTGTCTCAGGCATGTTCAATCTGAAAACTGTGAAATCTTTGAGGTACATTTTCTCTGGTCAGATGGAGGTGTCAGAGGTGTAACCCAAGACATTTATGGGAAATCTTTTCAAAACTTGCATTTGAAGTGTTATTGTTAGAAACCTGTTTTGTGACATCACAAAGACATTTGACCACCAAAGTCAAATCAGTTCATCCTTGGGTCCAACTGGACGTTTCTGCCAAATTTGAGGAAATTCCCTCGAGGTGATCATAAGATGCTGGGTTCACAATCACCAGCACAGGCATAAAAATACTTTCAAATGTCATTCTTCTGGCTTGTCATCATAGCATCTGCTGTGATTATGCAGAATCATCCAAACATGCATCTACAGAAAAAAGTTTTTTATACAGTGAACATTTTAACTCAATAAAATTGTTTCATCACTGTTTGTTACGTTGCCATGTTTAAGCCTGTAGTCTAGCTGACTGAACTGACCTTAACTATCATCATTACAGTAGACTGCATGCTTCTGCAAGCACATAATATTAATGAGAGCATGAAAAAGTAAAATATAGTCAAATAAAACAGGAGCTAGGTCTGCTCATGCAGGACTACTGGTTGGCTTATGACACACCCACTGTACCAGGAAAAAAAAAACCCTGGTAGCAAATCTAAAACAAACATATCATCAGTCAATCTGGGGTGTGTTTACAATGTAACAGAGATCTTGGCTACATTCTCTGACTATCCAGTCTGAAAACAGTTCCTGTTGGGTTAGTAGTGTCAGTTCAGGCTTCAGGTCTCTCAGTGGAGGATTCTCATCATGTTTCATTGTCAGGGACCAAACAGGAAAGGCTCCAGAACACAAGGTGTAAATGTCAAAAAGAATATTAATTTATTTATAAACTCAACTCAAAGAAACAATATCGAAAGTATATTTGTACAAGTACAAAAATTAGGAATATAACCACTCTAAATAAGGGCCCTAAAACTTAAACTGAGGTCAACTTAAATAAACAGCAACTTAACTCAACATGCTCGACCTTCCCAAATGAGACAAAAGCTTGGGGTTATATAGACTTTGGCTAGCCAACACAGACAAGAGGGGGGGGAACAGACATAAACAACTTCCATACTGCAAATGAAACATAATGTAACCAAAGACTACAAAAGAAAACCTATACATACTCAATATAAACACTCAAATAATGACTTCAACTTAAAGCTCTTAAATGATCTCAAATTAATAAATCTCAAAGAAAAGACAGCCTCCCCTCTGGCACCTCCAAGGTGGCCTCCTCCATTTCCTGCCCCGTTTCCATAAGAGGCCATCTTGGATGGCACCGCCTCCTTTTCAGAGCTGGGGAGAGCTGCACACAAGACACACAGTGAGTTCAACTCAAACAAAGGAATATTAAACATGATGTTAACCAAAATGCGTGCACTCAAATTAATCAACAACTGTTAATAAACGTAATGAATGAAAAGAAAAGACTGTGTCCTCATTTAAGATGAAAAGAACAACAAAATACTCAACTTAAAGGTGGTCACCATCTGTGGCCACCACATTCATTAACAGAAGAAGGCCATGGGATACAACCAAAAGTTTGGCAACAGCTTAACAAGTTATCTTACCCCATGATCATTAATGAATGCTTGAGCAGTGAATTTGCACAACAACGGGTCGGACTCATCTACAACAGTGTGCTCTGAAAAACCCTCTACATGCTTTATTCTTTAATACTTTATTCTTAGGTGCAAAAATCTTATATACATTATTAGAAATTATATTAACAATGAAGATGATTCAAAATCTAAAATAATGAAAGAGATGAGAAAAATAACAGGTTACACATATGTTTATTTATATACACACCATCTGCACATGCCTACACAGTAACACAAGAGAAAAAGTGACTCCAACTCCTCTCAACTGAATGCTTCAATATTATTAAATTGTGTTCCACATACTCAATCAGTTTATTCCATTTTATCAAATGTTCCATATTTGAAACGTATATTGTTAGCAGTTCCTGGAAATACAATAATTATAATAACAATTAAAAGCATTTGACTAATTTCAGATACCACGACTGAACTGAAGATTTAATATGGCTTTAAGAGATAAGGGAGGACAGTATGCCAACAGCTTTGACTGCTTGGAATGAACCCACGATCAAACACTCATGATGTGTTTGTTTTAGATCTGTTTTCAGGAACATTGTCTCCGGTACAGTGGATGTGTCAATAGCTCATTCATATGATGTGTTTGCAGAAGCTTGCGGTCTGCTGCAATAATGATAGTTAAGGTTTGTTCAGCCAGCTAGATTACAGGCTCAAACATGACAGTGTAACAAACAGTGATGAAACTACTTTATTGAGTTAGAATATTCACTGTATGAACACGTAAAAATGCAAATTTTAACAAATTTTCCCGCAAATGTCTATTAGAATAAGATGATGAAGTAGTGGCATTTTACATCTAAAAGGTCAACTTCACTGTTACATCATAATAATCTGCTAAAATACTATTCTGGCCATTATTCATACCAGGGTACGACCGGCTTTGTCAGGGCAAGTACTGATTACTGGAAATCAAAAGACTGACATCTGATATTTGGGACCGATGTTCATTGGGACGAAGTACACTTTACTCATGTGCTGTACTTAAGTACAATTTTCAGATACTTTACTTGAGTATTTCCATTCCTGTCCATATCCATATTCAATACCATAACATGAAATAGCTACAAATTCTAAAATATGGATGCTTCCCAGACATCCTCAACCACAGTTAGGTTTATTACTTAAAAATGTGATCACACACAAGAATTATGACTATTGCATTTTATTTGTTATGAACTTGGTTTTGCTGATCTTGATATTCAGGTGATTGTTGTTGCACCATGTGGTGAAGCGCTCTGTCAGTCCTCTGTAGTCCTCTGTGAAAATGGTCTACAGGTGTCGACGGCATGTGTCTGACTGGAAGTTATTCCCTGGAATCATTAAGGTCAACACTGCTACTTAACTTCAAATACAAGGCGGTAATTCGTTTGTGAAGATCATATTACCAGAAAGAGGCGACAGGTTGTCCTTGAGGAGGAACTTTTGTTTATTTTCTACACACATATGTATTGATACTAGAATCAAATTTCATATGAAACATCCTTATGTGTAACTGTAGACGGTGTACTGAGACAATTAACGCTATTGTTTTTTACCTGTCAAGTGGTGCTGATGTCTCAAGTAACCAGAATGTTTTATAGATCAAATTTACTCAAGGCTGTGGCAATATGTAAAATAATACTTACTAAAATGATAGACATCCTTCGTGGTCAGTGGATGACAAGTTAAACAAGCGCCCAGAAAATTAAGGCTATATAAAGGCTGCGTTCTCTTTGCCAAGACATCCTTCAACCTGCTACTGCACGAGCAACTTGAATCTGATCATCATATCACGGTAAGGTTTTAACTTTGTCTTTCATCACAGCACCAGCTTCACAGAAAAGACTTTAGAAAAGGACAATTACCAAGTGCTGATTTACAGTTGATAGTAGAAAAACTAAATATATCAGCTGATTGCATTGTGTTTTGAGTGTGCTATTTTTTATATTCTTCTGCTAAACTAAAAGTAACTTAAAGTTTATTTTTTATGAATTTATCAGCGATAAACGTCACAAAACTACATAAGAAGTATACACAGTTTATACTGACAAGTATATAGAAGAGTTTAAGAATATTTGCTCAAGAATTAAATTGGAATTTAAATTTTCTCTGTTCATCTATTTTTTATGGATAAGAATATAAAATTATACCTACATAAAAACCCTGTGGTACTTTTAAATGACAAAGTAATATATACAAATATTAAAGGGGCACTATGTAGTTTCAGAGAAGAAATTGTAAACACAGAATTGTAATATTTACAATATTAATTAGGTAAAAAATACCATCTCTTATTCCATAAGTGAATAAACAAGCTGTTCTCGGAGGGAAATAAGGTCCCAGAACACTGTCTGAAGCGAGAAAGGTGGCAGGGTCCGCCACATATAAACACAGGAAAACAGTATGAATTCCTTTAAGGTTGCTTCTTTTATTTAGTCATGAAAAACAAAGAGTTTGATTGTCAAGGCCGATTTTTCTCTTCTAATCTAAAATTCTTCACCATAACTACAGTTTTCCTTTAACATATGTTGATATTGAGCTATTTCAAGAGGCAAAGTTTACCTGCAGTATAAAACTGTTGAACCAGAAGTTTAATGAAAGTACTTTCACAAACTGAAGTATATAACCCGTACCTTTAAGTAAGTGTAATTTTGATTGGCAATTGAAATCAGAACAACCTAACTTCATTAATATAATTTTCTAGAGATGGCGTCAGCTCTTCCTCTCGTTGTGCTCCTCTGTTTGGTCGTTGGACAGTTGGACGTAAGTGATGATGCATCTTGCAGTTTTTAAATCATTTGTTTTATTTAGACCTACATTAAACCCTTTCTACTTTTCTGAAATTATTATTTCATCCTCAGCAGTATGATATTTTCACTTTGTCCCTTTTTTCTTCACAATAATTATCAGTAATAATTCTACGTCCACTTCTTAATTTAACTACAACAAACACCTTCCGAGCTGATTTAATGAATGTCTTCTTCATGTTCCCAGGTGTCTGCTGCTGCAGGTAGGTAGCTGCAACTTTAAACTCTGTCCAGTGACAGAAGTTCATCCCAAACACATTACATCATCTGGTTTGCTCGAGTTATTACACAGAGCAGTTCACCAACACACCACCACCTACTCTGGTCAATGCAAACTTGGAGCGATAAAATTACACAATGTCACCAGACTGTTTATATAAACCTCTGACACAAATTATTTGAAGTGAGCCCAAGTAAATACAGCATCTTTCAAATAATTCTGATGGTGTGGGAGGGTGTTGTAGTTTATTTCTTATAAAGGGGAGACACCACAGGAGAAGCCATATTGATACATAAATCCATCACATGTCTTCTTTCAGACTAAATAAAACAACTGAAATACACATTTATCCGTCTGAATGGACATTATTGCATATTTCATAGATGGATCCTCATTAGTGATATAATTTCAGAAAAAATTGTTTCATTGTGATATTAATTAGTTAAGCAATTACACCCATTTATCCAAAGTTTATCATTTATTTCTTTAGTTCTACAATAGTTTTATTATTTGCAAAATTAAGCCCGCAATTTCTGAAAATTCTGAAATAATTGTCTGAAAGGTGCAACATGTAATAATTTTTTACCTGTTTAATTTATATACAAAACAAATTCAGACAGCCTCTAACCAGAGTTACTGCTAACTGCTGCTAACTGTATTCTGTTACATCCATGATTGTAGCTACTGTTATCGTGTTAGCTAAGGTAGCCAGACAACCGGGAGAATGTTGGTGTTTACACCACTTGCACAGGAGATTTAGATTGTTGGGAGAAAGAGTTTATGTTTTCAGGCCCAGTGCTAGCTGCTTTGCATGCTAACTTCTGTAGATCTCTCTAACAGAATACATAGATATAGTTGACATAACGTCAACATTATTTCACATTCTGTTCATAATTTTAGTTAATATTTAAATGGTTTTGTAGGAGACAATACCTTGATAATAAGAACACTTTAGACAGGACACCACCTCCAATATTTAATTTCTAGACTAACTCGGAGGGAATTAGTCAAAATATCAACTGTCCAAGTTTGGCATACAGGAAAATGTATCAGTCTCAAATGGATCTGTTGAATTTCAGATTCTTCATTTAATCTCCTATTCTGAAACAGTGAATTCTTTCCACGATCCCGTCGATTTTCCCACTTCAAATTAAACGTGCACAGACAACGACATAAGATTATATATATCTATTAACTAAATAAAAGCAGGGTGAATAATATGGGATAATAATGCAAACGGGTAACAACAAATAACAGAAAATGTGAAGATTGTGGGAGTGAATTATTGAACAACTGATTTCTAACCGATGGTGGATTTTAGTGTAACGATCCGTTACTTCATAAAATCATGGGAGCAATCTATCTATTCTAACGGGACGCTATGCGAAATTTCCTTGAGTTTATAAGGTGGAAGTCGAAGCTTTATAGACACCAACTCTGATCTTTGTGACTCCAGCTGTGTGCAGAGATTTCAGCCTACTTGTTTGTAGAAAAAGATGTCCACGGAGCGTCCCTCTGGTCCTGTGGCTGCAACTGAGGCAGCTGTTTGGTCGCAGGCTGGTGACGCAGCGGCTTCCCCGATGACGTAGTTCACCGGCCCAACGGAATTCCGTTTGAGTGTGCAACGGGCGTCCGGGCTTGGCTGGATGTCGTCTTCTTTAGTCAGCTGGAGAGGCTGTCCCGGTTTCTTGAACAGTTCAGTTTCTGTACAGGATTTTGATGTATACACAGCGTCTTGAATCAGAGTCTCTTTGGAGTGGTGATAATTCGACTTCGACTCCTTAACGGATTTAACTTCTCGTCAAAAATAACTGGAAGATGCAAAGCTGGCCCGGCGTGACGTCCTTAGTTACTAATTACGGAAATAAACAAAAATTGCTTCTTCTGAGTTTAACACGATACTTGAACAATATAAAAAGGAAAACTGAATTAATTTCGTCCTTGCTTATTCTCAAAATAACGGCACGTCACTTGAGGAAAAGCCTGTAAGTAGTTTAAAGCTCCGAGACTTTGTAATCTCCGAGCCTCAAAAATAAGCAAAATACAAAACTCAATGTTGAAACATAAAAGAGTTACACGGCGTTAAAACAAAGTAAAGACGCTTAAAACACGCGAGAGCGAAAAAGCAATAACGTGTATGAGTAAAATATAAGAAAAAGTGTGGAGGAAAGTAAAAATGCGAGAACAAAAGCGTGTAAAAGAAAGTAAGAAAACAACAGCAAGAGCGTAAGAGTGAGTAAGAGAGTGATGGGACACGATGTGTCTCTTTTTAAGGCTTAGGGGAGGGCGGCTCCGGGGAGGCTCGGTCACGTTGCTCCCTCCAGGCCATATGTTTACTGATCAAATCACTCACTTATTACTTATTGCCAAATTAAACTATCCTTCTATAAGTTTTAAAATCGCGATTGACTGTTCACCTAAATCCACCATGGGTTTTCACATAAAACATTTGGTTACATGAACAAAAGGAAATAAACGGAATTGCTTAATAGGCAAAAGGAATTATCAGTTATAATACATGCAACACACAGATACATAACCTCCGCCAGCATTGATGGCTCGAATCTGTTTCACATATTGCTGACTTAGCCTATACTTCAAAACATATGTTGGAGGTAAAAGCCAGTATAGATAAACATTAATTGTGGATTACATTACTTAAGAAAGTCCTCTGGGAACTATACCAAAACTTACCAGAAGGTGGCACTGTGGCTACATCAGACACTCAGATGGTAAAATCAAAAATTAGTAGCTTGGGTAAAGATTACATCAGGAAGATAAGTTACATATCAAAATGTAGATCTGGTCCTGCTGTGGAAGAATATATTGTTAAAAAGGATAAGGCTACGTCTTGGCATCTTTCTTGGATTAGGAAAAAGATCAGGACTCTCTCCACTTCTCTGGATAGTATTGAGATGTTTATGGTTCTCTTTTATGACTATTGATTTTCATAGTAACATGGGACCGTCCGAGGCTGGAGGGTATCCTAACACACGGCTCTTGTTCTCAGACAGGAAGTTGGGTGAAGGAATATTAAGTCCACAGATGTGCTTTTGTTTGCAAGCCATAGTTATAATATAATAGGTGATTGAGGGGAGTCAGGTGATTCCACTCGTGGACTCAAGCAAGCAGTCTCTTCAGGCAAGCAACATGTTTATGGCATGTCACATGGTGTTCTTCTAACTAGTGAAGTGCAGGGAGAAGGGAAGAAGTTTCATGGTGATGTCTATTAGTTAAATTATTTATGTAATTCACCTGTGGTGTCTTGCCAACCCCAATGAACATGATGTAAAACTTCTAACTCAGATTTGAGCCTCATCCTGTTTGTTTGTCTAACATGCAAACTGTGATGCAGCCTGTCCTCCTGGTTGGTCTCTGTGTGGCTCGCGCTGTTTCATTGTTCAAACCAGAAAACTGACGATGGCTGCTGCAGAGGTGCGTAGTTAATCGCTCTTTACTGGCCTCCAGGTAGTCAATGATCACGTTTTACCTTTTCAGAACCTGTTTGTCTTTCTCTCCTCAACCTTGTTCTCCTCTGCGTACATGCTCTCAGATGTTCCATATTGACTTAGTATCTCTGTTTTCTCCCACCGTTTCCTCCATCAGCTCAACTGCATTCGTCTTGGTGGGAACCTGGCCTCAATCTACAACATCAATGATCACAACTGGATCACGGGAATGGTTAAAAGAGCCTGTGGCTCTAATGTGTGGACCTGGATCGGACTGTTTGATGCAATTCAGGTGAGTCCTTTTTAGAGATAGACCGATATGGTTTATTCAGGGCCGATACCGATTATTAGTAGTCAAGGAGGCCGATATTCATTTGCAGTAAAAGGGAAAATATTGGTGTCAACATTTTGAGTAATACAAACTCCAACACTTAACTTTGAGTGTTTTTACACATCCATCTGCAATAAGTGTTTGAAAAAAAGAGAGTTAAAAGTAGGGCCAGATGCTGACATATGCTCAACTCATCATGCTTAATTTAATACAGCATTTGGGAAGCCTGTAGTTAATTTTGTAAATGTTACATTTTTTTTTATTTTTTTATTTATTTTTTTTTACTTTATTTTTAATAAGTTTTACAATATACATGGAGAAAAGAGGGAGAGAGAGAGAGAGAGAGAGA
>CAEMYA010000726.1:70725-83081 GCA_903131615.1 Diplodus sargus | reverse complement strand
GGCAGCTCTGTATGGACGTGCAGACAGAGAGACCTGCAGTGAGGGCCGACCTCCACAACAGCTCACCAATACAAAGTGCTCTCAGCAGGGCACTGTGGACGTCCTCAGGAGGAGGTAAGCACAGTATAGTCCAAAATGTCCTCATGTGGCTGCTGCATTTTTGATTAAAGCAACATTATGCTTTATTCTGTCTGTATCATGTCTGAATACAATAACTTCAGCATAGACATGAAGACAGCACTGTCATGTATCCTGTCTATAAAAAGGGCTTTTGACAGGTGGACATTTTGAAATGTTATGATTGATGAAAAGCAATTAAAGTCGTATGTGATGCAGTGTTTACTATAACACACTTAAATTAAGATGTTGAAAAGTAAAAGTCTCTAATAGTGAGCAAAGGTACAACTGTACTTAATTTACCACTGTTTTATTTTGTTTTGTCTTTTTGTGTTTCCTGTAGGTGTGATGGCAAGAGAGTGTGTGAACTGAGTACAAATGTCGTCCGTACTTCTGATCCCTGCCCGGGCATCTTTAAATATTTGGAGACCAACTACACCTGCTTCCCAGCAAGTCAGTCACATGTCTGCATGAAATTAAGTTCAAACACTTGCTCACAACAGCATTTAAAACAGTGAAATCTGTTGATTTCAATAGAATTGCCCTGATAAGTTAAACTGCTAACGAGAAGCTTTTAACCTCCAGACAATCACCAAAATAAATGTACATTTCTTCAAGCCACAGATACGTTGAAACTTTTTTTCTGTTTTCTGTTGTAACTTGTTAGAAGGCTGCCGTCTTGATCTGGTTAGATTTAGTTGCAAAAAAACACTTGTTTAGGAAAATACTTAACTGTTTCTGTGGCTCAAAACACTGCTGAAAAATGTCTGGAAGTCTCTTTAAAAACATCCAGTGGTCTCATGCCTACAAATGTTGCATTGTCACCTGGAACAGTGGTCTCTGGTTGGTAGTCTCCTCGCCTGGCTGTAATACCATATTGACGTCCCCATAAAACCCGTCGTATCGCGTTCACATTACATGTTTTTGACCTGACTTTCATATCGAGAGGCAGAGGTGATGGCAGTGGAGTTACAGGAGAGAAAGCTATCAAGTCACTGACTACAGTTTGAAATTGCATTTTCAACATTTGAGAAATTGTGAAACCAGTGAAAGTTGTTAATGAGACCACAGGACATTTTCCAGCCTGTTACTTGGCAACAGAACTGGGTGTCTTCGACCAGGAAGTTGCGGCATTCCCAGCCAGGTTTTATGGTGACAAGCCTTGCTAATGTTAGCTAATAGTCTGATAGTGCGTATGTGTGTTAGTATTATGATTTTATGCGTGTTTGGTGGTGGTGGTTAGGGGCTGGAGGCAGCATGACGGAGTGAATGGTGTCTTACTACCCCCTGCCAGTGTTGCCCTTGCAGAGGCACTTTAGTCAAACCTCTGGGGTTCAGTTACCCTTAAAACTCATAATGTGATATCACACTTATTGTATAAATGTTGATAGAGTATATAGTGGAACATACCAGTGGTTTGCAAAAATGTAAATGTCAATGTCATTTTCTTCTGGTGATGGGCTGGACCTTTAAAAGAAGGGAGAGATAGGTACTTCAAAATGGAGGAAGCTATCAGGGCGTGATTGCGTGATTAACATTTGTTTAATCTTCTTTATGTTGCACAGTTCACCTTGTGGTTTGCGAGCACTCTTTGGCACGCCTTTATTGTGGTAAGGTCAATTTATTTGTACATGTTCTTGTATGTGTGATACAGTAATAATGAAATAAAAATGAAGAGTTGTTGTGTTTTCATTGCATTTTAATATCATACTTCTTTATCTTCCTCTTTCCATCAGATGAAGGGCAGGTTATACTTGTCTACGGGGCTGATTATGGGCGCCGTGACCGCACCACATGCTCTTACCAACGTCCTGCTGTTGAGATCCAAAATACCTACTGCTCACACCCTACGAGAAGAGTGGCTGAAAGGTACAATTGCACACTCTTTGTTTATTTCAACTTCTGATCGTGGAAGTATCTCAGTGCAAATTTCAGCCTGAATTATTAAATCACATTAATCTGTATCCACAGCTGTAATGGAAAAAACAGCTGTATCATCAGAGCGAGCAACTCTGTGTTTGGAGACCCCTGTGTCGGCACTTATAAGTACCTGGAGGTGGCCTACACATGCCAATGTAAGTAACTCTGAGGCCATGTTGGGCTGTTTCACATCACAGAGGCTTATCTGTGGTCTGGATATGAAAAGGAAGATGATGATTTTGAAATATAAAGATATTTCTGCATAAGGTTGATATACCAGTGCTAAAAAAAAAGCAATCCCAGCCTTTGTAAATTTAAAATCATACATTTATACACTGAGGCCACATTTGTATTTTGAATTGAAGCAAAAATTATGATTTATAACCATGAGGAAATATATTTCTTAAAGCTCCTGTAAGCTTCCTGTCTGTTGTGCAGTTAGCATTCCCCTCCCTCCTCTTCACGTCACCACACTTATAACGAGTCCACTAATGGAGGTGGCGCCAAACCATTTAACATTCTGTACATGACACAACAAATTTGCAAACAGTTTAAAATTCTCATAGCTCAGAAGATTAAGCTTTTCCATAATCCTACTGTGGTGATAATGCATAGATTTTTTTTGTCGAAAACATTTTAAGGTTTGTTTATTCAGAGACTGAATGGCTTTTTTCTCCACTTGCCCCGAAATGTGCTACAACATGACATATGTGGGCAGTGATACCAGGAAATCTTCTCTTTAACAGCATGAGCAGGAGTAGGACAGACCAAACACTCTGTTGGAGTATAGAGCAATTTAACAATTAATGGTTAAATCAATTAATAAAATAATACCTACAGCAACTTTAAGAAAAATCACTTCAATTGAATTTTAACATGAATGCGTCTTCTGTTCTTTTGCAGATCCTCTATGAACGTACTGACTCCACAGTATTTGTCACACATTTGTCAGCGATCAAGTGAACCAATGGAACTGAGCAAATATTAATTTGAAGCAACTTTATTTTTTAACCCCTCAGAGTGTGTTGTGACAGGGTGAATTTGTCTCTGCCACGTGTTTCTGCTCCTCTTCAGTGAAGAGGGGAGATGATTACAGCGTTACATACATGTTTACCTCAACATAAAGGTTGTCAACACATAACACGGATATATGTGTGTTTTTAGTTAACACCGAGATTACGTCCGGCACAAAATTACAGTTTCTGCATTATGTTGCGTCAACAAAAAAAAAATCTAAATCTAAAATTCTGCTGCTTTTTCTATTTTTAACGATTTAGACTTTTAAAAATGTTTTTATTTTACACAATAATGATTTCAATGATGTTTTTAATGTATTTTTCCACCTCATGCACGTTGAATCGCCTCTGTGTTTGAAAAATGCTTTATAATAAACTTGCCATTTTCCTCTTGTGACCTCCTGTGTGTTTGTGTTTTCATCACTGACTATTTCTGCTGAAACTGGAGGATAATAAATCTTGTTGATTATATAAATTGAAATGTGCACGCTGCCTTATACTTAACTTTTTGTCTTAATGGTCAACATTTCACTATCTGAAACCTGTCCAGGGTTGTAGCCAGGATTTTAGAAACACTGAGGTCATGCTTGGCGAGATCAGGGGGCATATCCCTCCACAAGACGTTTTCAAACACTGCAGTATACATCTGTGCGTTTTAATGCATTTTAAGAGTAACAATAATGACTTGGAGTATGATGTCAGTGCCAATACATCAATGAAAATTAGGGGGGGCTGCCAAATTGTATCAGGGTGGCCATTTTTTTTATTATATTTGATTGCAATATAGAGATAAAAGAGCTTTCAAGTGTAAGATAGGCATTTGACAGTTTGATAATCAACAACAACACACCATCCTGCTGCCACATACTGAGCTTGGTAGCCAGGATAAATGTTTTACAAGCATGAAACTACAGGATATTTTTGACGAGGCATCTGGACTGTTTATGAGGACAAAACTTGGTATTTCCACCTAAAAACATGATCTCTCTTAACCCTTACCAAATGTTTTTTGTGCTTAAACCTCACCGGACCATGAGCGCAGCGTCATCGTAACATGAAATTGAAAATTGAATCTAAGAAAATGTAAAGGTTGAAAATCATTTCAGCTCTGGTTTGCAGAAACATACACATTTAGTTAACACATTTCGTAAGTGGCCATTTTTTAAAATTCTAAATAAAAGTGATTTATACTTGTGATTGTTTTATAAGATCACAGATCTGAGGGCCATAAAGAGAGTACAGAAAGACGTATGTTTTTTTCGCTATTATATTTTTGCTCTGTGACACTATTTGAATTGTTGTTCCCTCTGTTCTTGTTCTTGTTCTCTGTGGTGTGAAACCGACAGCGGAGTGATCCACGTGCAGGCAGCGCAGTATGGACTAACTGACAGAGAGACCTGCAGTGAGGGCAGACCGCCACAGCAGCTGAATAACATAAAGTGCTCTCAGTGGGGTGTCCTGGAAGTCTTCAAGACAAAGTACAGTAATATTAGTAAAGCCATATGCAATTATTTTTTGTTTTGTTTGGGCAAAACAAGTAGTAAGGCCTGATGCAGCATGTATACAAATGTAGGATTAGTTTAACAATTAGGTAAAGGGAGAGAGTAATGACTAAACCAGATACTGAGCAAAATAGTTAAAATAGATAACTGAAAGTAAGAAGTAATGAACAAATTGTTCAAATAGTTGGGTAATAGTACCAATTCAATTCATTAGCTTAAAGCTGTAGTCTGTAACTATTTAGTTAGATTTGCTAGAATTGTCATCACGATCTGACTGTAGAATTTGTAAGGACGCAAGAGCGACGCAGTGTTGGACGCTTTTCTGCTGGACAGCACATATCCTAGATTACACTGAGCTTAATAACTACCTAAAATGAATGAGCAATCCCCAGACCCTGCTTAACTGTTCAAATAGCTACCTACAAATAATAAATGATGGATAAACAGCTCAGACAGTCATCGAAAAGTAAATACTGATGCTTAAACTGTTCAAATAGTTAGTTAAGGTGATGACCCATTCATAAATAGTTCACACAGTAAAAATAATGAGTGAGATATTCAGATAAAATAACTAAGTAAACCATTCAAATAGTTAGCTAAGTAATGGATGAATGATAAATGTTACAAAATAAATTGTTAAAATAGCGAAAGGTAACAAATAAACAGTAAAATAGGGAGCCAGAGGTTCATGTATAATATGTATGTGTCAAAACTAGACCAAACCAAGATAAATACCTACAGTTTAATTTAGGGATGTCCCGATCCGATCACATGATCGGAAATCAGGGCTGATCACATGATTTCAGACTCGATCGGAATCGGACATTACATCCAGATCAGGTATCGAATGTATATATATATATATATATGTGTATATACATCTTTTTTTTCTTTTATCAGATTTATAATATTTCAAAATGAATGGGAAAAATAACAGCTTATTATTTTCTACCTTTATGTGGTGGTTCAGAGTCAGACCGTCTCAACTCCAAACAGAAACAACGCATGCGGCATCACTTTGCTGCAGTGACACTATTGGTTGAATGCCGTAAAGCAAAGCAGAACACGACGACAGCTTGAAGCTGGGGGCGCAAATATGTCTGCGGTGTGGAGATATTGTAACATGGGTGGTGAAGGGGAAGGTTGTGGTCTGCTTTCAATGGCGGTAGCTCCAGTTAGCTTAAAGAAATAGCAGGCACCATGTAGGATTTCCTCACACTTTAATTCCACTATGCAGACCTTACCAAGCCAGGTCTGTACGGCACAGTTATTACATGCATACATGCAGTGACAAACACAGGCCAAGGGTCCTACACCAACATATCACAAAATAAGATAAGGGCGGCTTCTTTACGCATGATGGAGTGGACCTGCTCTTCTTCTAGGTACAGGTTACATTATCTACTAAACAAAAGGAGGCGCTACCTAGCGGCGCTACATTTAGTAACTCCGACTGTTTTACTGACAGTTATTTAAAGTGGATTGCAAACTGTGAGATATGCAAACTTGGGATTTCAAGAGGTGGCTTTATACACTGTGGCACTTTTATTTGCTTATTTGTTTACCTGTCTGCCAGGTATTTTAAGTTGAGCTGCTGTTCATTTTTATATTAGATATTTTTATGTAATAAATACTGTTGCACTAAACTCCAATGTGAATAATATATTTTATTTGTTATTACTTGACTCCTCAAGCTACCTCACAGAGGTGCTCCGTTTATAAGTGTTAAATCGCATTACAATGCTCACTGAGTTCGCGAGTGCATCTTGTCATGGCGACAGGTGAGGGCAGTGACCTGAACCGCTTTATCAGCATCAGGTTAGCTTCTGCCGTGGCCCTAAGCATGTCCCTAGCCAGGCACTAAGCCCGAGCTAAACACACACACTTTGTGCACACTTCTACCAAGAAGACACCTGTAACCAGAGTTACCCGCAAGCTGGCGGGAACGCACAAGGGCTCGTAGGATACGCTATAAACGATACCAGCAGCTGATCAAAGGCCTGACTACTGCTATTCATGGAAACCATAGCTTTCAGGCTGAAGGATAGAACTCCAGCATTTGCCATTGAAGATAGCTGAAGTCTGGTAAAGATAGCCTGTCACTAACAGTGTTGACACCAGGTTTGCCTGGCAGACCACTAACAACTGGATTGCTGTTACTGCACTTTTGTCCCTACAACCCTATGGTGGTGAACTGGCTGTCTTAGCTTGCCATGCTCAACATGGTTTAGCTAAAACTGTTGTCCTGAGAAGCTCCATATCACAAACCACAATGTGTCTGCAGCAAGACAGCAACAAAAGCTTCCTACAGCTCATCAGGCAGTCTCTAAACGCACAGTTGAACACTCAAGTGGAGACATTCAAGAACCGAAAAATCAACTTCAATTCAATCAAAACAACTAAGACAAACTAACAACCACTCAAGCTGAACCTACAGGGGCAATCAAGGAGAAACAAAATGTTTCTGAGGCATCTAGGAAAGTCACAGTGGGACATGGGCCACATGTGAGACTACTTTTTTACCTTTTTATTATATAGCGATGTCAGTGTTACACCTGCTGTCAGGTTGAATGAGCAATGTCAGCGTTACACCTGCTGTTTATTTAAAGTGTTGACTCTGCAAAGTTTCCTTGTCATCAACATCATGGTAGTCAAATGAAGTATGCAAACCATGTCATGCACACAGGATAAGGTTAAGGTCGTGTAAGTCAGACAATGGCAGCTACTTACAATAGAGCAAAATAATGTGTACTTGTTTAACTGGTCAAAAATATTGTACATGGTAGCTGTTGACTGATTGATGGTTAACTGTTAACTTCCTTAATGAGGAAGCAAAGCTCAGACAACACAAATGACCAAGTTTAACCAAGTGTGTTGGGTTTTCCTAACTGGGCTGGTTGGATTAGAAAAATACAAACAGGACATGGAGATGACCCGGACTGAATAAACTGAATGAACAATGTGACGTTAAAGGACATATTCTCCTAAGTGCTGACTGGATCTTAAAGGCATGCCAAAAGAATATGTGTTGAGTTGACATGCCGCTATCCTCATGTTGTACTGGCCGTTGCCAATGAGGGGACCAGCTTGCGCTGACAAGCTGGGATGACTGTTGTGGTCCAGGAAACAGTGGATCCCATTCACAGTTAAGAAGTAGGCTGAACAAGTGTTCAGCTCAAGAAAAGATCACAAGAAAGACCTGGTGTGGTCACAAGAGTTCTGGCTGACAGCCAGCAGAGGCTGTATGCTCACAGGTGGTACAGAAAGTCCGAGCTGGAATGAGACTCTGAAAGAGACGGTGACCTTGGTGGGAGACCTCTTGACTCCTGGGCAGGGTGACTGGTCCATCTGAGACAAGCAGACGGACATCAAGATTAAGACCACTACCACTACCACTGCTGACTTGTGTGTGGCAGGTACTGTCTTAAAGAAAGAAAGCGGTTAAGAGGGTTAGAGGACTGTGTGGAACTAAAAGGGGAGGTGTCCCCTTCTTGGAGGGGAGAAGTTCTGCAGTCTTGGGCTGTTTTGAGCTCTCTAATACTTCAATCACCAAACTCTGGCGTGATCCACAGGCTCTCTGGCCGGGCCAACGTGTATCTCCCATACTACCTGTTCATATTTTTGGATTAACTGCTTGTTAAAGTTTCTCGTTCTGCAGTGCACGATGATGCTATAAAGTACGGTTTCATGGAGGCTGTGTAGGAGCAATGACTTGAAAGCGGGCTCCTCCTGGAAATTGCTGGAAATATGTGGCCCTCAGGCACCAGTAGTATTCTTTGGGAGATTCATGCTTCTCTTTCATGATGGCTAAGGCAGAAAGGGTGGCAGAGGCAGTGTCGGAGTACAATGAGTACTCATCCCACAGAACATGACAAAGTGCAGAATAGTGGTCTTGGGTTCCTGGTGGGAGTGTCTCCATGAAGACATGGACACTCCGTGTTGCTGACTTCCAGACCAGCTTAAGTTTCTTTCACGTGTTGATAGAAAATAATTTATTAATATAAACCATTGATCAAATCAATAATACCTTCAGGTCTCAACATGTGTTTTTCTTGACGGCTTCCTTGGTGCCAACACTTTGGTAGCCAAATGATGTATGCAAACCATATCCTGCCAACAGGGTAAGGTTTAATTATAATAGTGTAAGTCGCTGAGCCTGAGAGGAGAAACCACCTGCACATAGGTTTAATGTATAGAGGTGTACTGTGCGTCAGATGTTTACATCTACTCAGAATAGCAGAGATTATGTGTGTAAACAATATGTGGAGTCACGTATTGTATTGAAGCTCTGTCAGCATTAATAAGCTACTTCAACAGTGACGAATCTGAAGTCTCACATCAGAACGAACAGAGAGCCGACGAAGATGGACGCAGTCCTGCTGCTCATCATGGCTGCATCAGGTCAGTAGTTTATTAGTTTTGTAGATGTTTATATTCTTTTATTACAGCACGAAACCTTGTGAGGACAAAACTGTCATCAGAACTCTAAATTATAAATGATGTACCACATTTATATAATCCTTTGCTTTTAATTGATGCACAGACTGATGCAAACTGAATCCTCTGAATCTGATTTCTTTTACCCTGAAATATTTTGTGGTGACACTGCAGCTCGTAAAATCTTTAGCTTTCTATTTTTCCAGTCCAGCTTTGGTGTTTTTCATTTACAAACCATCACTGAGTTCCTCAATATTTCTCAATGTTGAACTGACTCTTAAAACAAAAAACAATAAACTAGCATCCGTCTGAATGAAGCAGGAACCAATCACAGCTCTCATTTATTCTTAAAAATACAATTAGGGACGATTCAATCAGAATGTTCTCAGACTCTGTACCTGCACTCATTAATATACACTAGAGTTCTCAACGGGCCTGAAAATTACAACCCGACCCGACCCGGCCCGCAGGTTTTTAAACCCGACGCAGCCCGACACACCAGCAAGAATTGTCTGCCCTAACCCGGCCCGAACCCGACCCCCCGCGTGCCTGCATTGTTTTCCTCATACACTTGTTATCATGATCAGACAGACAGCGGCGTCAGTTCTGCGTCTGCTCCTCCCCATGAAGCAGGAGCCAGACTTACTCTTCACCACACGTGAACAGCAATGATTCACAACAGGCTATATATAATTTACAACCTGCAACAAATGTGTTTTATTAAACGGTTTTATAAAAAAGGAAGCCAGAGGACCGGCCCGACCCGTTGAGAAGTCTGGTCAGCTGACCTCATATTTTGGGGTCATAATGTTGCTGAACCTGGACCTGACCAACCAGGGGCGCCGGCAGGAATTTTGGGCCCCATGAAAAAAATGTAGTTGGGCCCTTGTATAGGTTGCCCATGTCTCAAAATGCCCCCTGTTAGTGCCGGGCCCTTGGAATCGTCCTAACCTTTCCCCCCCTGGTGGCACCCCTGTGACCAACTGCAGCAACCCATCACTTCATCTGCCTCTCTTCTTGCCCTGAGGCGCCCATCACTCTGGAACAGGGTAAATCTGGACTCATCAGACAACATGACCTTCTTCTATGGCTCAAGAGTCCGATCTTCATGCTCCCCAGGAAATTGAAGCCTTTTTTTTCCGATTAGCCTCACTGATTAGTGGTTTTCTTAAGGCTACACAGCTGTCCAGTCCCAATCGCTTGAGTTCCCTTCACATAGGGCATGTGGAAATGCTCTTACTTTCACTATTAAACATAGCACTGAGTTCTATTGTTGTTTTTCTACCAATTGATTTCACCAAACATTTAAGTGATCAGCGATCACGATCAATCAGGATCTTTTTCCGACCACGTTTCTTCCTCGAAGTAGGCAGATTCCGCGTGCTCACTCAGAAAGTCTGGCTGAGGACGGCTGTGAGCCGATGCTTATGTGTGCTTATGCTAGCAGCCTCGTGTGGTAACGTCATCACAGGAGCAGAGCCAAAATCTCGTGCTTTAGGAATGCACACCGCATGTGTGCTATTCCTGTTCGTAAAAAGAGCCAAAGCGAAAAAACTGAGCCACTTTCAAACTCCAGCTTTTCAGGCAAGTTTCAACTGAGGTCTAACACCAATGTGCATGTTTTAACAAGAGAAATTGCGATTTCCGGGTGATGACTCCTTTAACAATGCGTTAGACAGTTCCTAACCCAATTTTAGTAGTTTCTGAAATCTCCTTGGATGTTTTCTCTGCTTGCGTCAGGGATTGAGGTTGTAATGGAGGTCAGATCAGACTCAGGAGGCAGGATGAGGGGGAACAAAGGCGAGCTTTATTTTCAATGGTGAATGATTACAAAAAACAAAGAGAGCCAGATACAAAAAACTAGACAAAAGGGGAAAAGGCCAAGTAGCAGATCAACAGAAAAGTTCAAATCAAACATAGAAACCAGATATCAAAATCCAAAACATACCGCTGGGGAACTGGAGACACGGAAGGAAACCGGGACATCCATCAGGGACATCGCTCAAAAGCACATAAAGCAGACTGACAAGGATTGCATGGGGAACAAAGGCTTTAACACACAGACACACTGCTGAGTGGACGAGGAGCAGGTGAGGAGACAGAGGAGGGAAGAGGGCAGGTGAGATAACGAGGGGAGAGGACAAAAGGAGTCTGGCTAACAGACAAAGGGAGACAAACATACAACAAGGAGTAAGAGAAAAACAGGAGAGACACTGAAAAGACGGAAGAGACACACGAGGGCGTGGAAATCAAAACAAAAGATAAAACAAGACACCGAACCATGACAGCTTGATGCAAGCCAATGATTTGACCCGTCTCAAACACACTAACATCTTTTCCACGACCACAGGATGTGTCTTTCCACATGGTTGTTAAAGAAATGAGAAGCTGCTCATTGCATCAGTTGGGGTTAAATAACTTGTTGCCAGCTGAAACATAATAGCCCATGCAGTAATAATCCAATCGGAGACTCTCACCTTTTTGCTTAGTTAAATCCAGGTGACGACCAGGCAGTTTATATATACAGTATATATATTTATACACACACACAGTTTATACCCCGATGAGACAAGACTTTGTGAAGAGATCTTTAAATCTCCAGGCTTCATAAAATGTGAACCTCTATTCACTACAACCACAGAAGTATTATCAGATCAATGGACTTAAAGTATCAGAATCCATCAAAGGAGCATTCTGTAGTTTTGGTGAAGAAATGTTAAAGATCTTCATTGGCTGATTTGTGTTCCCCGTAAACAAACTGAATAAACAAACTCTCTTTGTTTTCATGAATGAATAAACAAACTGACGTTAAAGAAAAACACAGTTGAGACTGTTTTACTTTGTTTATATGTGGCGGACCCTGCCACCTCTCTAGCTTCAAACAGTGTTCTGGGACCTTCTTCTCCTCTGAGAACAGCTTGTTGATTCACTGATTGTCAGGTTCTCTTGTGTTTTTAGACTAAAATCTGAATAACCATTAAATGTTCTGCAGTAAAAGTCTGATATTACAGAGTGAAATGTAATGGAGTAGAAATATAAAGTTACATCAACAGAAAGACTCCAAATTGTCCTTAAAGTGGCGACAGACAGCCCGACCCCGTTACTAGTTTAAGTTCAGGACTTCAGTAAATGACTTTGTTACATTCCACCAGTGATATTACTGACAGAGACAACGACACACCTGAACACACTGAAATGCAACGTTACAAAGTCAACATGTATCATAGAAGTCATGTTTGACCCAAATGTAATCAGTGTGCATGTCTGTCACTGCAGGGCTGAGTGCCGTCTCATCACAGGTCCGTCGTCAGTACCATTTTGTTTATGACGAGAAGAACATGACTGAAGCTCAGAAGTACTGCAG
>CAEMYA010000726.1:52603-68283 GCA_903131615.1 Diplodus sargus | reverse complement strand
ATCATAAACTTAATATCTTTGTGTTTCAGACTGTTGGTCCATTATAACAAGACATTTAAAGTGATTTCATTGGGCTGTGGAAACTTATAACAGACTTAATTTACTCTATGAAATACTGTGTGATTTGATAAAATACTGTGTGATTAGATAAAATACTGTGTGATTAGATAAAATACTGTGTGATTAGATAAAATACTGTGATTAGATAAAATACTGTGTGATTAGATAAAATACTGTGTGATTAGATAAAATACTGTGTGATTAGATAAAATACTGTGTGATTAGATAAAATACTGTGTGATCAGATAAATGTCTGCAGGTTAGATAAGATCAGAGTCGACTGGAGGAAACTGCAATGAAGGAAACATTAAAAAGATGAACTTTAATGTTTGAAGACTGTTTAAAATGTGTTTTCATGAGAAAAGAAAGTCTTTGTTCATTTCAGAGTGATATTCAGCAGCTCACCTTTCAGTCTATGGAGCCAATCTGTGTGTATTTACAGCAGCAGCCTCTGGTTGGTGGATTCAGAATGACTCTGATGTTGTTGCTCCAGCTAACAGGAGCTAACTGGCTAAATTAGCACTGGTTCAGTTTGCTAGTTGAAGTGAGGCGGGCACATGTGATTGGCTGATAGATGACGGGGCGGTGACATCACCACTGTCAATGAAATGTGAAAAATGACAGAATGAAATAAAGTGTGTCCTTATAAAAAGTGTGAAATTAAATAAAGTGGTTTGAGAAAATGTCAGGAACAATTCAGAGTTTTTTTTAAAGTCTCTTATGAAATGAAAATAATATCCAGTTTATGTTTTTATGAACGTAATGATGAATTAACATTTCATAACGAGTTGAACTCAATCATTTCTTCACTTCCAGGTTCAAAGGGCCACACAGCCTTTGAGTCAGTAACAACCTGTACAACACCTGTCAGCTCTGACTCTTCATATACATCATGTCTCTGTCTGTCACACACAGGAGGCCCTCAGTCAGGTTTAACAGGATGTTCTGCAGTAAAAGTACGACACTGAAGTGTGAACTGTCATGGAGTAGAGGTCGAAAATGTCCAAAACAATCAGAAATACTCAAAATCGTTCTTTAAGTACAGAACTTGTTTTCCTTCCGCCTCTGATTTTCCTGTAATGACGCCTGAACACACAGAAATGTGACGTTTCAACTCTCTCATGTTGTTGTTGTGTTGTTCCTACAGGGCTGAGTGCGTCTCATCACATGTTCATCGTCAGCACCGTTCTGAAGAACATGACTGAAGCTCAGAGGTGCTGCAGAGAGAAACACACACACCTGGAAACTGCAGCCAACATGGAGGACGTGAAGATCCTGAACCACACGGCAGAGCCACTGTGAGGGGAGGAGGGCTGCTTCCTCCATCAGGAACACTTTTCTCTGACATATTTGGTGTATATAATGAACAAAGATTTATTTCCATTTTATGCCACTGTATGCCTCCACTGCACCACATATCATATTGTACTAACTTTACTCCACTAGTTAAAATGAGATCCACCTTTATGATCCAACACGTTAATGCAGCAGTAATATTATCCAAGAACATCAGACAAAATGTCAAAGACTGACAGGGATCATTTCACGGCACAGCGAGTACTTTTTATACCGAAGTGCATCCTGCTGATAGTCTCAAAACAAGAGTTCAATTTAAATGTAAATATTTGTGAAATAAATACAATTAAAGGAACAGTGAGGGAAATTAATCCGAACACTGACCATCACAACCAGGAATTATCTTAAAACATATGCACACAATAATCATAGAAAACTGCTATGTACAATTTAATAGAATGTATTAATATAAACACATTGATCAAATCCATAATACTCATTGTATCTCACAAGCATACAATACACACTAAGTATCTGCCCTGACACTAATTAAGCCTCACTTAATTTGTAACAATCTCCTTCAATTATTTACTCAAAAACGAAAAGTACAAACGCAAATTTCAGGGAACGGGCAGACTGGACTGAAGTGCCACGAATGTGCACTGCCGGCTGACTGAAAATACTTTAACCCCACAAAAGTAAACAGCAAATATCTCCCTTACACCTATGATGATGTTGTAATAAATTGTAAGGACACGAAAACACACTGAAGGTTTGTTGATCTCTGTGTATTAACAGAAAGTAAATTGAATAACGTCTGACCCAGACGCACACACCAAACAAATAAGGGAGGCACACTCCATACAAACAAACATTTGGCCAAAAGACCCACAATCACTAGACTTGGACAATCCTTACATATTTGCGAAAATTGTCATTATGATCTGACAGTAGAATAAGATACAGGTCATCTGTCTGTGGCTCCACCCAATGGCTGTAATCTTTTTTGCAATAATCCACCGCTTCCGGATCAACATAACCAATCAGAGCCAAGGGGCGTGTCTGAGAATTGTCAATAATGCTCGTGCATAGGGTGTACTGGGCAGTGCCCCTCCCCCTTGCAGGTGCAGTGCCTGCTCTCACCTGGTCAAATACTTTCAAGCCCAAACTGTAAACAATGACGGAGAACAGACAACAACAACAAAGCAGAAACATGCCCCACCATTGCCTTGGACTTGTAGGGTAAGAACCCCTGCTTGATATGTTTCATTCTGTGTTTTAACCACAAGGTTATGGTGGCGGCGGTTACAGTAATACTTGCAACAGCGCATATGGATGTACAATGTTGCAGTCGACCTACTTAGCTTGCTGCTAATCTAGCTTGTTAGCTTGTATGCTAACTCCTGTGTTTAGCTTTGTCTTTGGCTACTGGTTAGCAAAAGTCTTTCAAGTGACTGGGCAGCTCTAACGTTAATTTGTGTTCAGGACGCTCTGAAGTGGTTGAATTGGTTTAAAGAAATAACGTTACTCATGCTTCAGAAAGGCAGCATGGTGATGATGATCACCTGAATGATCACCTGGTAACTCATCTACAGCGATGTGAGTAATATAGTTTGTTACTCTGGATATCTACAGTGATCTGATTGAGGCACTCGGCATGGTCGTGAAATGTGTGCAGAACGTCTGCAGAGTTGTATTGTGAAGTGCACATGTGCTGACCAAAAGGAAACACAAACAAAACAAAAAACAAACCGACACCTAACAGATTTGTTACTCTGTGTACCTTCTAAATGTCTGTGATATATGGGTTAATTCTGAAGATTTCAGTATCTGTTATTGCGCTGCCAAGAGCTTATGACTGATGTGTCTGAAGATTTTAAGATAGTGGTGGTAGCATATCTAAGGATTGCCCCATGAAGCAAAGGGGACCAAGTTGAATCCTGTTATTCAGGTTGTTAACCTAGAAGCTGGTATTCCCTAAGGGGTCCAACAGAAGATCTCTAAGCTGCTTGCACTTCAGCTACATCTTCTCCTAACTGCTGACTGGATTGTAAAGGCATGCAAAAAGAATATCATTGTAAGGAGGAGAAAGAGTGTCAGTGCATGCCGGTGTGTTGAGTTGGCATGCTGCTATCCTCATGTTGTACTGGCTGTTGCTAATGAGGAGGCCAGCTTCTGCTGACAAGCTGGAGTGATCATTGTGGTCCAGGAAACTGTAGATCACATTCATAGTTAAGAAGTAGGCTGAACGAGTGTTCAAGTCAAGAAAAGATCACAAGAAAGACCTGGTGTGGTCAAAAGAGTTCTAGCTGACAGCCGGTGGAGGCTGTGTGCTCATGGGTGGTATAGAAAGATCAGAGCTGGAATGAGACTCTGAGAGAGACGGTGATCTTGGTGGTAGACCTCTGGACTCCTGGGCAGGGTGACTGGTCCATCTGAGACAAGCAGACGGACATCAAGAATATCACTGCTGAGGTGTGTGTGGCAGGTGCTGACTTAAAGAAAGAAAGCGGTCAAGAGGGTTACAAGACTGTGTGGAACTAAAAGGGGAGGTTTTCCTTCTTGGAGGAGAGCAGTTCTGCAGTCTTTGTCTTACCTGGCTCTGGTCTGTTTTGAGTTGTGTGTATCTCCCATACTTCCTGTGCATATTTTCCTGCATGTTGAGGTTTCTCGGTCTGCAGTGCACGATGACACTATAAAGTACAGTTTCATGGAGGTTGTGCAGGAACAATGACTTGAAAGCGGGTTCCTCTTCCAGTCATGGTGCATTATATCTCTGGAAATATGTGGCCCTTAGGCACCAATAGTATTCTTTGGGAAATTCATGCTTTTCTTGCATGATGGCTAAGGCAGAGAGGGTGGCAGAGGCAGTGTCAGAGTACAATGAGTACTCATCCCACAGAACATGACAAAGTGCAGAATAGTGGTCTTGGGTTCCTGGTGGGAGTATCTCCATGAAGACATGGACACTCCTGGTTGTTGACTTCCAGACCAACTGAAGTTTCTCACGTGTTGATAGAGTAGAATTTATTGATATAAACACATTGATCAAATCAATAATACCATCAGTTCCCAACATGTGTTTTTCTTGACGGCTTCCTTGGCATCAACACTTTGGTAGCCAAATGATGTATGCAAACCACATCCTGCCGACAGGGTAAGGTTTAATTATAGTAGTGTAAGTCGCTGAGCCTGAGGGGAGAAACCACCTACACACAGGTTTAATGTGTAGAGGTGTACTGTGCGTCAGATGTTTATATCTACTCTAGCAGAGATTATGTGTGCAAACCATATCTGGAGTCACGTATTGTATTGAAGCTTTGTCAGCACTGATAAGCTACTTCAACAGCCACGAGTCTGAAGTCTCACACCAGAATGAACAGAGAGCCGACGAAGATGGACGCAGTCCTGCTGCTCATCATGGTTGCATCAGGTCAGTAGTTTATTAGTTTTGTAGATGTTGATATTCTTTTATTACAGCACATAATTTTGTGAGGACAAAACTTTCATAAGAACTCTAAATTATAAATGACGTACCATATTTATATAATCCTTCTCCTTTGATTGATGCACAGACTGATGCAAACTGAATCCTCTGAATTTGATTTCTTTTACCCTGAAATATTTTGTGGTGACACTGCAGCTCGTAAAATCTTTAGCTTTCTATTTTTTCCAGTCCAGCTTTGGTGTATTTCATTTACAAACCATCACTGAGTTCCTCAATATTTCTCTGAACTGAACTGACTTTTACTAGCATCCGTCTGAATGAAGCAGGAACCGATCACAGCTCTCATTTATTCTTAAAAATACAATTAAGGATGATTCAATCAGAATGATCTCAGACTCTGTACTCACACTCATTGACACTGCCTGGCCACAAAAAAGTCGCCACCTAAAAAAAAGTCACAAACTCTAATAATTTGTTGGACTGTCTTCAGCTTTAATTACAGCACACATTCGCTGTGGCATTGTTTCGATAAGCTTCTGCAATGTCGCGAGATGTATTTCCATCCAGTGTTGCATTCATTTTTCATCAAGATCTTTTATTGATGATGGGAAGGTTGGACCACTGTGCAAAGCCTTCTCCAGCACATCCCAATGATTCTCAGTGGGGTTAAGGTCTGGACTCTGTGGTTTCTCTGCCAATCCTTGTGTGAAAATGATCTCTGATGCTTCCTGAACCACTCTCTCAAAGTTTGAGCCTGATGAATCCTGACATTGTCATATTGGAATATGCCTGTGCCATCAGGCAAGAAAATATCCATTGATGGAATAACCTGGTCATTCAGTATATTCAGGTTGTCAGCTGACCTCATTCTTTGGGCACATAATGTTGCTGAACCTGGACCTGACCGACTGCAGCAACCCCAGATCAGAGCACTGCCCCCACAGGCTTGTACAGTAGACACTAGGCATGATGGGTGCGTCACTTCATCTGCCTCTCTTCTTACCCTTATGCGCCCATCATTCTGGAACAGGGTAAATCTGGACTCATCAGAACACATGACCTTCTTCCATCGCTCCAGAGTCCAATCTTCATGCTCCCCAGCAAATTGAAGCCTTTTTTTTCCGATTGGCCTCACAGATTAGTGGTTTTCTTCCAATCTTTCCCAATCTTTTGAATTCCCTTCACATTGTTATGTGGAAATGCTCTTACTTTCACTATTAAACATAGCACTGAGTTCTCCTGTTGTTTTTCTACCAATTCATTTCACCAAATGTTTAAGTGATCGGTGATCGATCATCAGGATATTTTTCCAACCACATTTCTTGCTCTAAGACGATGGTTCCCCACGATCCTTCCAGTTTTAACAATGCGTTTGACAATTCTTAACCCAATTTTAGTAGTTTCTGAAATCTCCTTGGATTCAGGGATTGAGGTTGTAAGGGAGGACCCAAATACAGTTCAGACTCAGGAGGCAGGATGAGGGGGAAACAAAAGGCAAGCTTCATTTTCAAAGCTGAATGATTACAAAAAAACAAAAGGGAGCCAGATACAAAAAATTAGGCAAAAGGGGAAAAGGCCAAGTAGCAAATCAACAGAAAAGTTCAAATCAAATGTAGAAACCAGAAATCAAAATCTAAAACATACCGCCGGGGACCTGGAGACATAAGAGGTCAAAATGAAGCTGGGATGGAGGCGGCGGCCGAGACCCTCGTGACACTGACGGTGGTGGCGCCGTTGGGCGGGACCCACTGGAAGCCGGCGACGAAGATGAATGGCGGGACCCACAGGAGGCCGGTGCCGAAGACAAATGCTGAGACCCACTGGAAGCCGGTGGCAAAGACGAAGGCTTGGGTTGTGAACCTCTGGAAGCCGACGGCAGGGGCAAAGGCTGAGACCCTCTAGAGGCCGAAGGCTGAAACCCTCTCGAGGCCGAAGCCTGAAACCCTTATGCAGCTGGCGGCGAAGACGAAGGCTCGGAGCTGCCGTCGCCCTCCTGAGGGTTTCAAATAAAATATAGAAACTAGAAATCAAAATCCAAAACATACCGCCGGGGAACTGGAGACACATGAGGTCAAAATGAAGCTGGGAGGGTGGAGGCCGAGACCCTCGGAAGGCCGATGGCGGGGGCAAAGGCCGAGACCCTCGGAAGGCCGTTGGCGTGGGCGAAGGCCGAGACCCTTGGGAGGCCGACGGCGGGGGCGCGGTAGGTCAGAACCCACTGGAAGCCGGTGGTGAAGACGAATGCGGGAACCCACTAGAGGTTGGCGGGGGCGCTGTAGGCCGGGACCCACTGGAAGCCAGTGGCAAAGACACATGCTGGACCCACTGGAGGCCGGCGGCAAAGACGAAGGCGAAGGTTGTGACCATCTGGAAGCCAACGGCAGGGGCATAGACTGAGGCCAACTAGAGGCTGAAGGCTGAAACCCTCGGGCGGCCGGCGGCAAAAACGAAGGCTGGGAGCTGCCGTCGGCCTCCCTAGGGTTTTAGCCGTCAGCCTTCCGAGGGTTTCAGGCATCGGCCTCCCAAGGGTTACAGACGTTGGCCTACCGAGGGTCTCGACCTTCGCCCTGCTGTCGGCCTCCCAAGGTTGCTGACGCAGAGACACTGGAAGTGGTTGGCCTGGGAGCCGACAGAGACACCTGAAGCGGTCAGCCTGGGAGCCGACCGAGGATCACTGGCAGGTGTTGGCCTGGGAGCCGACAGAGAGACACTGGAAGCAGTTGGCCTGGGAGCTGACTGAGGGTCGCTGGCAGGTGTCGGCCTGGGAGCCGACAGAGAGACACTGGAAGCAGTCGGCCTGGGAGCCGATTGAGGGTCGCTGGCAGGTGTCGGCCTGGGAGCCGACAGAGAGACACTGTAAGCAGTCGGCCTGGGAGCCGACTGAGGGTTGCTGGCAGGTGTTGGCCTGGGAGCCGACAGAGAGACACTGGAAGCAGGCCAGCCAGTGTATATATACACTATATATATTTATACACACACAGTTTATACACCGATGAGACAAAACTTTGTTAAGTGTTAGATCCCGAGTTTTACCCCTGTCCAGGAGGCACTCGACCAGCTCTCTGTTTAAAGGGTAGGATCCCTAAACCTACAAGAGGTTGGTTAAAAACTGGGAATTTAGATAGGGATTGCTTAAGCTGGTGGCGAGGAGACTCGCCCAGCTTCTAACTGTCTGAATCCGAACGTCTACCCTGCTTTGTCAGATGTGGCCACCAGCCACACCCGTTATTGGCAGCTCTCCTCTAAATGATCAGTGCACTTGGTATGGTGCGAGATTGGATTTAAAGTGCTTTTGGTAAACCCTAAGGGACTGTTTTAATTTGGTAGACTAGAGTAACCTTTAAGAACCTTGAAGATATTATGCACACTTAACACCTAACTTTTACTTCCATCAGAGACATAAAATCAATGTCCACAACTTTACCTTTAACTATATTATGTAGGTTTTATTGCATAGACTTTAGCAAGGGCAAAGCATACAGCACAATACTTATTTCAATTACTATCAATCATCATCAAAAATCCTTATTGATAAATCACAATACTGTCACTAACAAATTAATGTAAAAGAGCTGAGGCATGGTTAGAAATACTTAGATTTAGGTGAGATGGAGAGGGTCAGGGTTTTCCAAGGCTTGCCTTTCCCCTCCTGCTGAAAGTCCTTGAGGCAAATCACAACCCCGGCCGAGGTCTCGTAACTTCCTCAACATCCTCCCAGCAGAGTGAACAAAAGTACTCCAATATCAAAATTGTAATCCACAGCATGTTGGCAAAAATGGTTAATCTGTTGTGCTCTTAATTCCTTGGTCTGTTTCTGCTGAAGATTTCTTGAAGTCCTTTCTGCGATGTTTAGGCTGCTCACATTCTCCATCTCAGGTGTTTCTTCAAGGCTGAAGCAAGTGGAAGAACGAACTTTAGTCCGTGCTTCTTGGTTTATATACTCTCTTGCTTTGGACAGTGGTTTGGTTTTATGTCCTTATTAGGACATTTTCTCAGCATCTCTCCATTCAATGACTAATATTCCCTTGATGACGGCTGATGATTTCATAACCCTTCGTTACGAAATAATTGTCTTGTTCTCGATTCCGAGGTGTGGCCTTTCCTCTTGTCCTCACGTTGACCTCGTCAGTTCTTTAACATTTTCTCGTGACCTCAGCTCAACACTGTTTCTTTGCTGATTTTCATTAGATTTCTGAACTTCAATACATTGGTTACACCTTACACATCCTTTTACTTTGCAAAGTTAATACTTAATTGTCCTTGTGATCATCAGAGGCAGAGTGACAGACAGAGCTTTGAGTGCAACACTTCCTCTTTTTCACACACACAGTGTCGCCATTTCCTCTTCACTTCCTCCTCCAACGCACCTTTATTATAATGGTTTGAGACTTTTGAATGAATTTATGGTAAATACAATGCAACAGGAAAAGCTTTAATATATTTCAGAATCATTTCAGGACTATGTATGATGTCCCTTTCTTGTATTTGTGTCTGGCAGGAGTGTATGAATCTCAACTTTTCTGACACTGTCTCTGTGTGTGTGTACATATTGGTATTTATGTTAGACAGGAGTAAATGGATCGCAACTATTTTGACAGAACGGATCTTTAAATCTCCAGACTTCAAAAATGTGAACCTCTCTTTTCACTACAACCACAGAAGTATTATCAGATCAATGGACTTAAAGTATCAGAATCCATTAAAGGAGCATTCTGTAGTTATAGTGAAGAAATGTTAATGAGCAGAGAAAGATCTTCATTGGCTGATTTTTGTTCCTCCTAAACAAACTGAATAAACAACCTCTCTTTGTTTTCATGAATGAGTAAACAAACTGACCTTAAAGGAAAACATTCCATCAGTGAATCCATGAACATTTCTGAGTTATTATTACCTCATTAATATTGTTAATGTTAAAACTTAGAGTTTGAATTTCTTCTCCAAATCTACGTAGTGGCCCTTTAATGATCAGCCTCTGTGCATGAGACACATGTTCTACCACCTGAGTTACCGGGAGAACCACTGATGTAATATATTACTGTGTGTTGTTTTGTATTTCAGGTTGTCTTGTGTTTTTAGACTAAAATCTGAATAACCATTAAATGTTCTGCAGTAAAAGTCTTATGTTACAGAGTGAAATGTAATAGTAGAAATGTAAAGTTACATCAACAGAAAGACTCCAAATTGTACTTAAAGTGGCGACAGACAGTCCGACCCCGTCACTAGTTTAAGTTCAGGACTTCAGTAAATGACTTTGTTACATTCCACCTGTGATGTTACTGACAGAGACAACGACACACCTGAACACACTGAAATGCAACGTTACAAAGTCAACATGTATCATAGAAGTCATGTTTCACCCAAATGTAATCAGTGTGCATGTCTGTTCACTGCAGGGCTGAGTGCCGTCTCATCACAGGTCCGTCGTCAGTACCATTTTGTTTATGACCAGAAGAACATGACTGAAGCTCAGAAGTACTGCAGAGAAAAACACACTGACTTGGCAACTATAGACAACATGGAGGACGTGAAGATCCTGAACAACATGGGGGATCTAAGCAAAGTGTTTTATGTGAGTTCACTGATGTCTTTCTTTAATCTCAGAGCCATTTTCTTTTTTTTTTTAAATTTAAGTTTTTATTTATAAACATGGTACATAGCTCACTAGGCACAGCATACATACATAATAAGGTCGGACAACAAAATGACAAATTGGTTAGGTGTTCCTGGTTAAAGGAGAGAAAAAAATGTAAAAAAGAGAATAACAATACAATATACAATAATACAAAAATACAGAGGTGCAGGATTGCAAACAAACAGCCTACTAGTTAGAGGTCAGGTAGTCCATAAAACACTCCCAGCTTCCCAGAGCCACATGTCTCCTGCCCCTTATTCTTGCCAACATGATCTCACAAGATGCTGTTTCACTCATTAGGGCTTTCCACTCATTAAATGTTGGGGTAGCTTAGTGGATGCTTTCCAATGTCTCAGAATAATTCTGGCAGCTGAGGTTGTCCCCACCATCAACACTGAGTGAACGCTTTTGGTCAATTTTGGAATTTCTGTTTTATCTCCCATAAGGCAAAGACGTGGGGATAGCTGCAAAGAAATTCCTACCCACGCCTCTAAGAATTTCAATGCACTTCGCCAAAATGGGTTGACTGTAGTACATTCCCATATGAGATGTATGAATGTGCCCATCTCTGCCTTGCAATTCCAGCATGTGTTTGTACTTATTAGTCCTACTTTGAAAAGCCTACATGGTGTCCAGTAATACCGGTGTAAAATTTTATATTGAGTGAATTTACCTCTAGTTTCCTTGATATATTTACCATTATCAGCCACAATTTGTTTCCATGTATCTTCATCAATCTGACAATTAAGGTCCCTCTGTCAGATTAACCTCAAATTGTTACATGAGCTACTGGTTAAATAGATTGAAGTAGTATAGAATGTTGATGCTTTGTGGTTAAGTGGGTTTTGGAGATAGTTAATTATTGGGTTGTTGGTTTCATTTGGTTGACACTTCTTTATTAAGCAATGTCTAACCTGCAAGTATTTCCAAAAGTCACTCTTCTCTTGTAGATTATATTCTTGGGCTAATTCAGCAAATGACTTAATTATACCATCTTTGTAGAGCTTGCCTATTGTGTGTATTCCACTGTCTAACCATCTTCTCCAAAATATTGTTTGTTCCCCTACTTTCACTTCTGGGTTTAACCAAAGTGAGGCATTTTGCTTTTTGCGATGTGAGATCTTGTGGACTTTATGAACTTTTGCCCAGACCTCCCTAGAGTGTTGAATAATGGGATTATAATCTCTCTGTTTATCCCTTGATTGCTGGGTTATCACACACATAGGGTGGAATGGCATGGCAAGAGCCTTTTCAATAGCAGCCCATTCTAAACCATCCACTGTCCCACTTCAGAGTTTAGCTATCTTGGCTATTTCAAATGACCAGCTATACAGTCTAACATCAGGTAAACCAAGCCCGCCTTTATCTTTGGGTGCATACATTTTGCTCATCTTAAATCTGGGCTTCCTTCCAGCCCACAGAAAGTCTTTAATGAGACTATCAGATATATTGAGTGGTATCATCATGAATAAGTACTTGAATTGAGGGGCTATTACCATTTTAACAACATTTACTTTACCCCACAGAGTCGGGTTCAACTTCCCCCACTTTCCCAGGTTTGTTTTGGTTTTTTGAAGGAGTGGATCAAAGTTGAGTGTGGTCATCTCCTGTAGGTCCGGGCTTAGTTTAATACCTAGGTAGATCATGCCTTTAGTAATCCATCTAAAGTTATGTTGTGTTATTACCTGTGGATGGCAGTGTTTGGATATGGGCATCGCCTCAGATTTGGTCCAGTTGATCTGGTAGCCTGAAAGCTTAGAGTATTCACATATAGTGTTCATTAACGCAGGCAATGAGTCTTTAGGATCTCTGGTCAGAAAAAGAATGTCGTCCGCATAAAGCATTAATTTATGCTCACTACCACCACCAATCACTCCCCTAATGGAAGGGTTTGTTCTTCTGGCAATTGCCAAAGGTTCCAAAGCGATCGTAAACAGGAGTGGCGAAAGGGGGCACCCTTGTCGGGTTCCTCTAGCAAGATCAAAAAATGACGAAATAACACCATTTGTCATGACTGCTGCCTTGGACAAATCCATTTTCAACAATCATGTAAGTGACAGCAGGTTGAAAGTTTTGCACTTCCACATTGGTGTAAAGTCAGTAGATACATCTGAAGTAACATTTTGAGGTTCTGTACATGTACTTGAGTATTTCCATTTAATGCCACTCTGTACTTCTACTGCACTACTTCTCAGAAGGACGTTGTAAGCAGCACTTTAATCTTGTGTCTGATGAAGGTGCAGCTTGAATTTAAACTACTTGAAATGGACCCAAAGACATACAGACATGACAGAACTCCACCGATACGACACAGAACCAACATTTGTTTGCAAGAAAGTGAAAATTAGTGGAGATACAAAGTTTTGCAAAATTACAGATTCTTCTTTCGAGTTTAAAAAAAAGACTAATTAATTAATTGGATTACTGTCACAATTCAGCAAAAACTATTTAAAGGATCACATGTTGTAAATGATCATTGTGTCTCTTGGATGTTCAGGACACATTTTAACCCAGTCCAGTTAAAAAATGAGCGATTGATGAAGTTCAGAATACAAATACAGAGAATCACAGTAGGATTTTGCAAAGTGCAAGAAAATCCATGACAGGAAGTGGAAGGTCCTCTGTGAGCTGGCATGGAATGACCCTCATGTAAAAAAAAATGGTATATTGAGTGTAATGCTTTATAATACACTTCAAGCTAAAGAAATATTAATTAAATGTTGTTTTCAGGGTTATTGGATCGGGCTGTATGATGACCTGAACAGCTGGAGGTGGTCACTGTCAGACACCAGCTTCTACAGAGACGGGGAGGCCAAGTTCAGACTGTGGAAGGATGGAGAACCAGACAACGCTAACAGCAGACAGCACTGCACAGTGATATATGGTGATGGACGATGGAACGACTATGATTGTATAATTCGCTATTGGTTCGTCTGCATGGATGTCAGAGGTGAGAACATTAAGTAGTGAAGTTTAAAACATACCAGTTTAGTTTGTTGAGCTTTCTCTCCTTATTTGGGCTGATACAGGATCAGTCAGTCAAACTTTAACTTTTAGGGTTTTTGAATTGACTTCATTTACTCAACAGCTGTAGTTACGTGTTACTGTTCAGATTAATATGTACATTAAAAAACATATGAGAAGCTTATAAAATACAACATGTTGTTATATATTGAACTAGTTTCCAACCTTTGTGTTTCTTTCTGCTGGTGACCTCTAACACAAAGCTCTGTCTGCTGGAGCTTCTTGTCTGTTTCACATGTTCATGTGTTGTTAGTTCCACCAGAGAAACATTTCCCCGCTAAACTTCTCACATGGTGACGTCCAAAGAAGTCCAATGATCCAATGTTTTATGTAAAAGCAAATATTGGAGGAAAGTTAAAGAAAAGCAAAGCTGAAAACAGATTTGTGTATCAGAAGGTTTTTCTTTTCTTTCCTCTCCCATCAACCATGTGACGACCCCTCAGATGTATCTGGTGACCCTTCAGAGGGCTGTATGTTTGTGTTTCATACATCTGAGAACATGTTCACATGTAGGAAACAGAATGTGTGAATCTATTAGATGTAGATTTTAAGGATGTGATTATTAATGTGGAGAGACGGTGAAGAAATACTCAGTAACATTTATTAAGATGATCATGTCTTCCAATTTTATTTGACAAAGTCATTAATTCAGTGGATTTATAATGCTGTGAATTCTGCCGCAGACACGACATGGATGGTAAACTGTATGTTATAGAACCTCTGCACAGCACTGTGCTCTGTTTTCAGGGCTGAATGTGACGTTTGTCCTCATCAACACTCCCATGACCTGGACTGAGGCCCAGAGCTACTGCAGAGAACACCACACAGACCTGGCCAGTGTGAGGAACACAGCAGAGAACCAGAAGGTAAACGACTTGTTACCTGCAGGATATATAGCCTGGATCGGCCTTTACAGAGACTCCTGGAAGTGGTCGGATGGAAGTAACTCCTCATTTAGGTACTGGTATCCAGATCAACCTAATAACGCTGGTGGGAAACAGGCTTGTGTGGTGGGAAAGTTAAGGAAATCTGGAAAATGGTTGGACGATCCCTGTGACAAGAACAGACCGTTCGTTTGCTACAGTGAGTGTTAACTTTTGATTCAACTGGTATTTATATTTGGATTTTGTTTTAATTTGGCATCAAATCAATGAGAATGTAACAAAAACAACACAAAACATAAAGTTATGGACAGAAAATAAAATGTAAACACTCCTGATGTTTATCATTGACATGAAGTTATTTGTTAGTTATCAAACAGAAGCCATAGATGGAGGATAGAAGCTCAGTTTCACTGTCAGTGTTCAAACTGATGAATGTCAATATTCATATGAACATATTTTCTTCAGCTGTGACTACAAAGCAAGTGATCAAAGTGCGTCTGGAGAGAAAGGACTCCTCTCTGGATCTCAACGACCCTGCTGTGATGGAACAGATGTTGAAGGAGGTAAATCATGTTGGACCTTTCTAATTTTATACACAAACAGAACAGATTCAAATCAAATCAGACTTTATTGATCCCCCGAGGGAAATGTGATGCAGAGCTCCTAAAATAGAGGAAGATATAAAGAACGATGCAGAATGTAAAATCTCTCTGTGAGTGATGATGCTGAGGAGTTTCTATCAGGTCCAACAGAGGCTGAAGGACCAGGGGGTGAAAGGAGACGTCAAACTGAGCTGGAGGAAGCAGGCAGATGGAAAGGTCTTCCACAAGGAGGAGGAGGAGACGAAGAAGAAGAAGAAGACCCGTCGCAAGAGGGACGAGTTTTAAAGGGGCACTACGTAGTTTTGGAGAAGAAATTCAAATTCAAAATTTTAATGTTTACAATATTAATGAGGTAATAATACAAACTCAGAAATATTTATCTTTTCCATCAGTGAATCAACAAGCTGTTCTCAGAGGAGAAGAAGGTCCCAGAACACTGTTTGAAGCTAGAGAGGTGGCAGGGTCCGCCACATATAAACAGAGTGAAATAGTATAAACTGTGTTTTCCTTTAAGGTCAGTTTGTTTATTCACTTTATTCAGTCATGAAAACAAAGAGAGTTTGTTTATTTAGTTTGTTGAGGCAGAAAAAAAATCAGCCAATGAAGATCTTTCTCTGCTCATTAACATTTCTTCACCAAAAGTACAGAATGCTCCTTTAATGTTGAACTTCTGTGATTGTTCCTCAAAGTCCTCATGTAATGTGTCAGAATAGACCTGCAACATGTGGATGAAT
>CAEMYA010000726.1:22951-37132 GCA_903131615.1 Diplodus sargus | reverse complement strand
ACAGATTATTAATCAGTCTTCCAGAATATTCATATTTTCGCAATCATGAGGAATGAATGGGACAAGGTCAAAAAAGTCGCAGACACATAAATACACACACACACACACACACTCACATGCACATGCACACGCACACACACAGACAGACAGATAACACTCATGTTTCGCGACGCAAGTCGCGAAAACCTTCATTAACTTTCCCATGAGGAATGAATGGGACGGGGTCAAAAAAGTCGTAGACACACACACACACATGCACGCACAAACGGACACACAGATTATTAATCAGTTTTCTAGAACATTCATGTTTTCGCGATGTAAGTTGCGAAAACCTTCAAAAACTTTCCCATGAGGAATGAATGGAACCGGTCAGACTTTTCAAAAAAGTCGTAGACACACACACACACACACACACACACACACACACAGATTATTAATCAGTTGCCTAGAACATTCATGTTTTCATCAGTTGCGTAGAACATTCATGTTTTCATCAGTTGCGTAGAACATTCATGTTTTCATCAGTTGCCTAGAACATTCATGTTTTCATCAGTTGCGTAGAACATTCATGTTTTCGCGACAAACATCGACATCTCTGGCATACTTTGACCGAGACACACCATTCAAACTTTAAAATGTAGATAAAAGTCCAAATTATCAACGTGGGATTTAACTTTTGCTTTAGCTTTCGTAGTTTTTGTTCGTCAAGGGGGAAAGTGCACAGCCCACTCTTGCGATTCCCCGGCGGGGAATTGTCTAGTTACGTGTTACTGTTCAGATTAATATGAACATTAAAAAACATATGAGAAGCTTATAAAATACAACACGTTGTTATATATTGAACTAGTTCCCAACCTTTGTGTTTCTTTCTGCTGGTGACCTCTAACACAAAGCTCTGTCTGCTGGAGCTTCTTGTCATGTTTCACATGTTCATGTTAGTTCCACCAGAGAAACATTTCCCCACTAAACTTCTCACATGGTGACGTCCAAAGAAGTCCAATGATCCAATGTTTTATGGAAAAGCAAATATTGGAGGAAAGTTAAAGAAAAGCAAAGCTGAAAACAGATTTGTGTATCAGAAGGTTTTTCTTTTCTTTCCTCTCCCATCAACCATGTGACGACCCCTCAGATGTATCTGGTGACCCTTCAGAGGGCCGTATGTTTGTGTTTCATACATCTGAGAACATGTTCACATGTAGGAAGCAGAATGTGTGAATCTATTAGATGTAGATTTTAAGGATGTGATTATTAATGTGGAGAGACGGTGAAGAAATACTCAGTAACCTTTATTAAGATGATCATGCCTTCCATTTTTATTTTACAAAGTCATTAATTCAGTGGATTTATAATGCTGTGAATTCTGCCACAGACACGACATGGATGGTAAACTGTATGTTATAGAACCTCTGCACAGCACTGTGCTCTGTTTTCAGGGCTGAATGTGACGTTTGTCCTCATCAACACTCCCATGACCTGGACTGAGGCCCAGAGCTACTGCAGAGAACACCACACAGACCTGGCCAGTGTGAGGAACATGACAGAGAACCAGAAGGTAACGGACACGGTATCTACAGGACAATGGGTCTGGATCGGCCTTTTCAGAGACTCCTGGAAGTGGTCGGATGGAAGTAGCTCCTCATTTAGGAACTGGGCTCCAGGTCAGCCTGAAGGTGGGAATCAGGCTTGTATGGTTGCAAACTTTGACAAAGATGGAAAATGGTTGGACATTCCCTGTGACAAGAACAGACCGTTTGTTTGCTACGGCCCACGTGAGTGTTAACTGTTGATGAACTGGTATTTATATTTGGATTTTGGTTTAATTTAACATCAAATCAATGATAATGTAACAAAAACAACACGAAACACAAAGTTATGGACAGAAAATAAAATGTAATCACTCCTGATGTTTATCATTGACATGAAGTTATTTGTTAGTTATCAAACAGAAGCCACAGATGGAGGATAGAAGCTCAGTTTCACTGTCAGTGTTCAAACTGATGAATGTCAATATTCATACGAACATATTTTCTTCACAGTCCCTACGACTACAAAGCAAGTGATCAAAGTGCGTCTGGAGAGAAAGGACTCCTCTCTGGATCTCAACGACCCTGCTGTGATGGAACAGATGTTGAAGGAGGTAAATCATGTTGGACCTTTCTAATTTTATACACAAACAGAACAAATTCAAATAAAATCAGACTTTATTGATCCCCCGAGGGAAAACTCAGCAGAACAAGAAACAGTGTGAAGAGGCAGGAAACAGATCAACATGACATGAGCTGAGCATCGTGTAGGAAGCTGTGCACGTACATATGTGCAGGATTAAAGAGTGTCGTCGTGCCGCTCTGCAGGCCGACTGAGGCAGAACTGTGACTCGTTCAGAGTCGACACTCAGCACAAACTTTACTATCAGTTTTAGAAAAGCCAGAGCCTTTACAACAGAAGAGAGAGGAGGAGAAAGTCAGAAAGGACAACAGGCCGACAGGTCGACGCCATCTTAGGGAACTAAACATGTGAATGTATAAATGTGATGCAGAGCTCCTAAAATAGAGGAAGATATAAAGAACGATGCAGAATGTAAAATCTCTCTGTAAGTGATGATGCTGAGGAGTTTCTATCAGGTCCAACAGAGGCTGAAGGACCAGGGGGTGAAAGGAGACGTCAAACTGAGCTGGAGGAAGCAGGCAGATGGAAAGGTCTTCCACAAGGAGGAGGAGGAGACGAAGAAGAAGAAGAAGACCCGTCGCAAGAGGGACGAGTTTTAAAGGGGCACTACGTAGTTTTGGAGAAGAAATTCAAACTCATAATTTTCATGTTAACAATATTAATGAGGTAATAATACAAACTCAGAAATATTTATCTCTTCCATCAGTGAATCAACAAGCTGTTCTCAGAGGACAAGAAGGTCCCAGAACACTGTTTGAAGCTAGAGAGGTGGCAGGGTCCGCCACATATAAACACTGAGTGAAAACAGTATAAACTGTGTTTTCCTTTAAGGTCAGTTTGTTTATTCAGTTTATTCAGTCATGAAAACAAAGAGAGCTTGTTTATTTAGTTTGTTGAGGCAGAAAAAAAATCAGCCAATGAAGATCTTTCTCTGCTCATTAACATTTCTTCACCAAAACTACAGAATGCTCCTTTAATGTTGAACTTCAGTGATTGTTCCTCAAAGTCCTCATGTAATGTGTCAGAATAGACCTGCAACATGTGGATGAATTGATCAGTCACATGGACTATTTTGATCATCAGTTAATCCTTTTAGTTATTTGTCAGCTAAACAAACCAAATATTCTCTGGTTCTCGCTTCTTAAATGTGACGATCTGATGTTTTCTTTTCATATATGATCATAAACTTAATATCTTTGTGTTTCAGACTGTTGGTCCATTATAACAAGACATTTAAAGTGATTTCATTGGGCTGTGGGAACTAATAACAGACTTTATTTACTCTATGAAATACTGTGTGATTAGATAAAATACTGTGTGATCAGATAAAATACTGTGTGATCAGATAAAATACTGTGTGATCAGATAAATGTCTGCAGGTTAGATAAGATCAGAGTCGACTGGAGGAAACTGCAGTGAAGGAAACATTGAAAAGATGAACTTTAATGTTTGAAGAATGTTTAAAATGTGTTTTCATGAGAAAAGAAAGTCTTTGTTCATTTCAGAGTGATATTCAGCAGCTCACCTTTCAGTCTATGGAGCCAATCTGTGTGTATTTACAGCAGCAGCCTCTGGTTGGTTGATTCAGAATGACTCTGATGTTGTTGCTCCAGCTAACAGAAGCTAACTGGCTAAATTAGCACTGGTTCAGTTTGCTAGTTGAAGTGAGGCGGGCACATGTGATTGGCTGATAGATGACAGGGGCGGTGACATCACCACTGTCAATGAAATGTGAACAATGACAGAATGAAATAAAGTGTGTCCTTATAAAAAGTGTGAGATTAAATAAAGTGGTTTGAGAAAATGTCAGGAACAATTCAGAGTTTTTTTAAAGTCTCTTATGAAATGAAAATAATATCCAGTTTCTGTTTTTATGAACGTAATGATGAATTAACATTTCATAATGAGTTGAGCTCAATCATTTCTTCGCTTCCAGGTTCAAAGGGCCACACAGCCTCTGAGTCAGTAACAACCTGTACAACACCTGTCAGCTCTGACTCTTCATATACATCATGTCTCTGTCTGTCACACACAGGAGGCCTTCAGTCAGGTTTAACAGGATGTTCTGCAGTAAAAGTACGACACTGAAGTGTGAACTGTCATGGAGTAGAAGTAGAACATGTCCAAAACAATCAGAAATACTCAAAATTGTTCTTTAAAGGAGAACTTCGGTCAATTTCAACATCAGCTTTATTGCTCAAGCTGCCCTTGACTTGCCAGTACCGAAAACGCGAACACTTTTGGTCCACCCCTTACAGGGCTCCTTGAACGGAGAGTTAGCATTGACAGCTAACAGCGTGGGGTCACGTCTTTACACTCTGTTAAACATCTTAACATGCTCCAAATATCACCCCAAAAGCTATGCAACATCAGCAGACACCTTACAACACAGCACTGTAGTGTGTATGGCTCAAAATGAATAAAAAAGTGGTTAAAACAGTGTGTTTGTGCAAGCAGCTACTTACCGGTTTGTTTACATCTCGTCTTCCTGTAGTCCAAACTAGTCAATCCGTCGAGCGTGCGCTGACTCCCTCACTGGCAGACGGAAACTTTTGCAGACAGGAACATATTCCAGCATTTTCGTTTTTCTGTTCATGTCCATGTCCATGTTACAGCCTGTCATGAGCCATGGGCCTTACAATAGCCTGTCATGAGTCTATTGAGTGTTCTTTGTGTGGAACTCCCTCTGCTGTCCTCTGAGCCACTGTGAGGGGAGGAGGGCTGCTTCCTCCACCAGGAACACTTTCCTCTGACATATTTGGTGTATATAATGAACAAAGATTTATTTATTTATTTATAGAACATTTTATGCCACTGTATGGCTCCACTGCACCACATATCATATTGTACTAACTTTACTCCACTAGTTAAAATGAGCTCCACCTTCACGATCCAACACGTTAATGCAGCAGTTATATTATCCAAGAACATCAGACAAAATGTCAAAGACAGACAGGGATCATTTCACGGCACAGCGAGTACTTTTTATACTGAAAGTGCATCCTGCTGATAGTCTCAAAACAAGGGTTCAATTTAAATGTAAATATTTGTGAAATATTTACAATTAAAGGAACAGTGAGGGAAATTAATCCGAACACTGACCATCACAACCAGGAATTATCTTAAAACATATGCACAAAATAATCACAGAAAACTGTTATGTACAATTTAATAGAATTTATTAATATAAACACATTGATCAAATCCATAATACTCATTGTATCTCACAAGCATACAATACACACTAAGTATCTGCCCTGACACTAATTAAGCCTCACTTAATTTGTAACAATCTCCTTCAATTATTTACTCAAAAACGAAAAGTACAAACGCAAATTTCAGTGAACGGGCGGACTGGACTGTAGTGCCACGAATGTACACTGCCGGCTGACTGAAAATACTTTAACCCCACAAAAGTAAACAGCAAATCTCTCCCTTACACCTATGATGATGTTGGAATAAATTGTAAGGAAACGAAAACACACAGAAGGTTTGACGTATTTCTGTGTACTAACAGAAAGTAAATTGAATAACGTCTGACCCGGACGCACACACCAAACAAAATAAGGGAGGCACACTCCATACAAACAAACATTTGTCCAAAAGACCCACAATAACCCAAAAATCCCCACAGTTCAAATGACAAAATCTTTGACAGGTGGAAACGTGGCAAACCACCATAAGTCTCAATGAAAAAAAGAAGCGAACTCATGCAGTAATCCGTTGGTCTTTTAATCCTTTTTTGGTTTCTGTTGGATTCCTCCTGGGAAAATTCAATCCTCCTTGAATCCATCATGGCAATTACAATTATGGCAGAAGACTAAACAAGAAACATGTTAATCACCACAGTTATCACACATCAAGGTAGACCTGGACAATCCTTAGATATTTGCTAAAATTGTCATTATAATCTGACAGTAGAATAAGATACAGGTCATCTGTCTGTGGCTCCACCCAGTGGCTGTAATTTGCTTTGCAATAATCCACCGCTCCCGGATCAACATAACCAATCAGAGCCAAGGGGCGTGTCTGAGAATTGTCAATAATGGTTGTGCATAAGGTGTAATGGGCAGTGCCCCTCCCCCTTGCAGGTGCAGTGCGGCTCTCACCTGGTCAAATACTTTCAAGCCCAAACTGTAAACAATGACAGAGAACAGACAACAACAACAGAGCAGAAACTTGCCCCACCATTGCCCACGTCAAAGAGAAATAATAAGAATACTCACAACGAAAAGCAGTGTAAAAACAAAGACACTTGTGCTGACAAGCCGGGGTGATCATTGTGGTCCAGGAAACTGTAGATCACATTCACAGTTAAGAAGTAGACTGAACGAGTGTACAGCTCAAGAAAAGAGCACAACAAAGACCTGGTGTGGTCAAAAGAGTTCTAGCTGACAGCCAGTGGAGGCTGTGTGCTCACAGGTGGTACAGAAAGGTCAGAGCTGGAATGAGACTCTGAAAGAGACAGTGACCTTGGTGGTAGACCTCTGGACTCCTGGGCAAGATGACTGGTCCGTCTGGGACTAGCAGACTGACATCAAGAATATCGCTGCTGAGGTGTGTGTGGCAGGTGCTGATTTAAAGAAAGAAAGCGGTCAAGAGGTTTGCCTCGAACTAAAAGGGGAGGTTTCCCCTTCTTGGAGGAGAGCAGTTCTGCAGTCTTTGTCTTACCTGGCTCTGGGCTGTTTTGAGTTGTGTGTATCTCCCATACTTCCTGTGCATATTTTCCTGCATGTTGAGGTTTCTCAGTCTGCAGTGCACGATGATGCTATGAAATACAGTTTCATGGAGGTTGTGTAGGAACAATGACTTGAAAGCGGGTTCCTCTTCCAGCCCTGGTGCATTATATCTCTGGAAATATGTGGCCCTCAGGCACCGATAGTATTCTTTGGGAAATTCATGCTTGGCCTCAGTCAGTAATTTCAAATTTCGAACAACATTCCCCCAAAATACAAAAACTCCAGGACACTCCCACATAACATGCATAAAAGTGCCTACTGTTCCCTGAGGGCAGAATGGGCAAAAAGGGTCCTGTGACAGTTTCAATTGGTGTCTAATTCTTGGGGTGATGTATGCTCGATGACAAAATTTTAGGTGTATATACTGATGATTTGGGTTTTTTGAGGCTTTAAAAACATTATTCCAAATTACATTCCAATTTGTTTTATCTCCTACTTCAACTCTGTCTCTGATCAAAGCTTTCATTCCTGATGTGGGAGAGTACTGTTGTGAAAGTAATTTGTCATAAATATATGATATCATTCTCCTTGCCGCAATCTGAATCGACTTTAAAACAGGATGCTCTCCTAGCTCTGACCCCCAAGGAACCTTATAGGCCCTACAGGCTGATCTTATTCTGAAGTAGTAGAAAAGCGAGTGTCTATCCACACTATACCTGGATACCAGCTAATTCTTTTTCAATGTTTTTCCATCGTCCATCCAGAAGCTTATACCTCGTAACATAAATGCCCAGTGATATAATTTAAAATTTGGACAGGCCAAATCACCATCAGACTTTCTTAGCTGCAAGACTGACCACTTTATATTAGGTCGTCTATCATTCCACACATATTGCCTCAATATAGTGTCAAGTTTTTGCCAGTATCCTGCAGGGGGTGAGAGTGGTAACAGGGAACTAATAAAGTTGATGCGCGGTAGAATATTCATTTTAATAACTGATATTCGATTTGGGACTGATGCAGGCAAGTGTTTCCATCTCCCAACATCTTCCGCTATCTTCTTCAGGATTGCATTATATGAATAGAATTTATTAATATAAACACATTGATCAAATCAATAATACCATCAGTTCCCAACATGTGTTTTTCTTGACGGCTTCCCTGGCATCAATACTTTGGTAGCCAAATGATGTATGCAAACCACATCCTGCACACATGATAAGGTTTAATTATAGTAGTGTAAGTCGCTGAGCCTGAGGGGAGAAACCACCTGCACACACGTTTAATGTGTAGAGGTGTACTGTGCATCAGATGTTTTCAGCGACTCAGAATAGCAGAGATTATGTGTGCAAACAATATGTGCAGTCAGGTATTGTATTGAAGCTCTGTCAGCTACTTCAACAGCCACAAGTCTGAAGTGTCACATCAGAACAAACAGAGAGCCGACGAAGATGGACGCAGTCCTGCTGCTCATCATGGCTGCATCAGGTCAGTAGTTTATTAGTTTTATAAATGTTTATATTCTTTTATTACAGCACAAAACCTTGTGGGGACAAAACTGTCATCAGAACTCGATGTACCACACATTGATTGACGCACAGACTGATGCAAACTGAATCCTCTGAATTTGATTTCTTTTACCCTGAAATATTTTGTGGTGGTGCTGCAGCTCGTAAAATCTTTAGCTTTCTATTTTTCCAGTCCAGCTTTTGTGTGTTTCATTTACAAACCATCACTGAGTTCCTCAATATTTCTCGATGCTGAACTGACTCTTAAAACAAAAAACAATAAACTAGCATCCGTCTGAATGAAGCAGGAACCGATCACAGCTCTCATTTATTCTTAAGAATACAATTAGGGATGATTCAGTCAGAATGTTCTCAGACTCTGTACCTGCACTCATTGATATACACTGCCTGGCCAAAAAGAAAGTTGCTACCAAAAACAAAATCACTGTGGCATTATTTTGATAAGCTTCTGTAATGTCGCGAGATGTATTTCCATCCAGTGTTGCATTAATTTTTCACCAAGATCTTGTATTGATGATGGGAGAGTTGGACCACTGCGCAAAGCCTTCGCCAGCACATCCCAATGATTCTCAGTGGGGTTCAGGTCTGGACTCTGTGGTGTCTCTGCCAATCAATGTGTTAAAATGATGTCTCGTGCTTCCTGAACCACTCTCTCAAAGTTTGAGTCTGATGACTCCTGGCATCATCATCTTGGGCCAGTTGTTCAAAACATTTAATCTGGATCAGAATGATCCAGATTTGGAAATCCCATTTTTTGCTATTCAGGATCAGGTAATCCATCTTACTTTTATGCCGGTCTTTCAAAGCAACATTGGTTTGGATCACCCTGATCCAGATACACAGTTTTCAAGATTACCAAATCTGGATTGCCAGTGCTCTAAACCAACCAGCTGGATGGCATAATATTAGGAGACAGTGCCTATCCACTCCTACCATGGCTGATGATTCCCTTCTTGCAGCAACCACACCTGCGCAGGCACGCTTCATCACTGCTCATTGCAAAACAAGATGTGCAATTGAGCGTTTAAATGGAGTTCTGAAGGAGACGCTTTGCATGCCTTAACTACTTGCGAGTCGAGCCACAGGGAGCATGCAATATAATACTTGCGTGTATTGTCCTGCACATTATTTTTGACAGGTTCATCTCTGATGATTGTTTCTTTGAAATTAATACAATCATCAGAGATGAACCTGTCAAAAATAATTTCTAACAATTCCATCCCTTACTACACATCCAGTCAGTCCCTCATTCTAACAGAACGCCAGAGGTTGGTCTGGTTCTTCAACAGGCTCAGGTGCATCATAAACATCATCACAGAGAGGGACATTGCGCCTGGTAGCGATGTTGTGCAGGACAATACACGCAAGTATTATATTGCATGCTCCCTGTGGCTCGACTCGCAAGTAGTTAAGGCATGCAAAGCGTCTCCTTCAGAACTCCATTTAAACGCTCAATTGCACATCTTGTTTTGCAATGAGCAGTGATGAAGCGTGCCTGTGCAGGTGTGGTTGCTGCAAGAAAATGAGTCATCAGCCATGGTTGGAGTGGATAGGCACTGTCTCCTAATATTATGCCATCCAGCTGGTTGGTTTAGAGCACTGGCAATCCAGATTTGGTCATCTTGAAAACTGTGTATCTGGATCAGGGAGATCCAATCCAATGTTGCTTTGAAAAACCGGCATAAAAGTAAGACATATTACCTGATCCTAAATAGCAAAAAATGGGATTTCCAAATCCGGATAATTTTGATCCAGATTAAATGTTTTGAACAACTGGCCCCTGGTCATTCAGTATATTCAGGTAGTCAGCTGACTTCATTCTTTGGGCACATAATGTTGCTGACCAACTGCAGCAACCCCAGATCATAGCACTGCCCCCACAGGCTTGTACAGTAGACACTAGGCATGATGGGTGCATCACTTCATCTGCCTCTCTTCTTACCCTGATGCACCCAGCACTCTGGAACAGGGTAAATCTGGACTCATCTGACCGCATGACCTTCTTCCATTGCTTCAGAGTCCAATCTTCATGCTCCCTAGCAAATTGAATCCTTTTTTTTTTCTGATTAATCTCACAGATTAGTGGTTTTCTTCCAATCCTTCCCAATCCCTTGAGTTCCCTTCACATTGTGCGTGTGGAATAATACACAAACTCTCTTTGTTTTCATGAATGAATAAACAAACTGACCTTAAAGGAAAACATTTCATCAGTGAATCCATAAATATTTCTGAGTTATAATTATTACCTCATTAATATTGTAAATGTTAAAACTTAGAGTTTGAATTTCTTCTCCACATCTACGCAGTGGCCCTTTAATGATCAGCCTCTGTGCATGAGACACATGTTCTACCACCTGAGTTACCGGGACGTCCCAGAGAACCACTGGTGTAATATATAACTATGTATTGTATTTCAGGCTGTCTTGTGTTTTTATCTCAATAACCATTAAATGTTCTGCAGTAAAAGTCTGATGTTACAGAGTGAAATGTAATGAAGTAGAAATATAAAGTTACATCAACAGAAAGACGCCAAATTGTACTTAAAGTGGCGACAGACAGCCCGACCCCGTCACTAGTTTAAGTTCAGGACAACGACACACCTGAACACACTGAAATGCAACGTTACAAAGTCAACATGTATCATAGAAGTCATGTTTCACCCAAATGTAATCAGTGTGCATGTCTGTCACTGCAGGGCTGAGTGCCGTCTCATCACAGGTCCGTCGTCAGTACCATTTTGTTTATGACCTGAAGAACATGACTGAAGCTCAGAAGTACTGCAGAGAAAAATACACTGACCTGGCAACTGCAGACAACATGGAGGACATGAAGATCCTAAACGACATGGGAGATACAAGCAAAGTGTCTACTGTGAGTTCACTGATGTCCTTCTTTAATTTCACAGCTGTTTTCAACAATCATGTAAATGACACGCAGGTTGAAAGTTTTGCACTTCCACATTGGTGTAAAGTCAGTAGATACATTTTGTTGGGCCTTGTGCCTCCATGCACATGTCTCAAACAAAGAGAAAGGCCTGTTGTTGAAATCAAAAGCCTAAACTACTAGGGCCTCAGACACGAGGAGCTGCAGAACAAAAGAACAGGGCCACGTCGGTGTGAAAAACCGTGACCCAGGTTGACCTGCCCCCAAGACATTCACCCGGTCCCTATTAACTGTGAGCCCGGAGGCTCCGCCAGGATCACAATGACGTCACTCCCAGTTTAAAAGTCGCGAGACCCCAAATCACGTTGCATTTCCAGGTGGCTAAATTGTGGAGAAACTCTGGTTTCATACAGTGCTGCTATAAGGGTGCAACTTTGAGAAACGTTTTTCATTTGCTTGAGCTAACTTCAGTTTCCCTCTCCGGGAACCATCATCTTATCGCGGTGGAGAGGTTTGCGTGTCCCTTTCGGAGCTTTCGGAGCTGTTCGGACGTTGTCTGCTCCGACTCAGCATGTGAAGTCTGAGGAGGAGGGCTGTCGGACGTCTGAGCCATTGGATTCTCTGATTGGTTGTGTGCCAGCTGAATGGCCGTTCTGATTGGCGTTGTGCTAGCGAATCAGCGCGGTGTGTGGGAGGGCGAAGTACTGTGTGCGCTTTGGTTTTCTATGGACTCCGTTCCGTCTTTCCCCGTTTTCATGCTTTGCAGTACTGACATTAGACTGGCTGTTATATTGTCCATTCAGGACAAATTAATTTGTGTTCGTTTGGTAACGCCTCGCTGCATGTTTAGTATGCAGCGGTCTTTATCTGAAATAGTTAAGTTTCGCTTTGAGCGAAAGTAAAGAGAGTTGCGTGCATAAGCCTCTCATTTACAACTCACAACACAAGCGCCAGCCGCTTATTGCATCTCGCGCAAGCGCAGAACGTACACGGTACTGTGGAGTAGGCAGCACGTCGAAGCGGTGTGTTTCAATGCAACTTTTGTGCCGAACGGGTCAGACAAGGGCAACAGAGTGGTTGGAGAGTGGTCAGATAATGCAGTTGGACGTCTGGGCGGTGTGGGGGTGGCTATAGAGGTGTGAGGCGAGAGACCCTGCCCGGAGGAAGCTCGGGACCCACATCTTGAGCCAGGTTCGGACGGAGGGCCTGTGAGCGAGCGCCTGGTGGCCCTGTCTGCCACGGGGCCCGGCCGGGCACAGCCCGAAAGAGTAACGTGGCACTTCTCCTTTCCCCATCCCGTGGACCCTCCATCCGCAGGAGAAACCGCTGGGGTCGGGTGCGCTGCCACATGGGTGGCAGTGGTAGTGACGGGCCTCGGCAACCAAGACCTGGGCGGCAGAGGCTGACTCTGGGGACGTGGAATGTCACCTCTCTTGGGGGAAAGGAGCCCGAGCTGGTGCGGGAGGTTGAGCGTTACCGGTTGGATCTGGTGGGGCTTGCCTCCAGGCATAGCATTGGCTCTGGATCCAAACTCCTGGATAGGGAGCGCTGGCTGAGCGCCGCCTTGTTGGAGTTTACCCTGGTGGACGAGAGGGCTGTTCCCTACGCCTAAGTACTGGGGGGAAGGCTCTGACTGTTGTCTGTCCACATGCACCGAACAGCAGTTCGGAGTATGCGGCCTTCTTGGAGGTCCTGGCTGGGGCCCCTGCAAGGGGCAGAGCTGTCAACTGATCACCACCTGGTGGTGAGTTGGGTCTAGTGGCAGAGGAAATCCCTGGACAGACCTGGTAAGCCCAAACGAGTAGTGCGGGTAAGCTGGGAACGTCTGGGGGAAGCCCCTGTCCAAGAAGCCTTCAACTCCCACCTCCAAAGGAGCTTCTCTAGCATCCCTGTGGAGGCTGGGGATATCGAACCTGAATGGACGATGTTCAAATCTTCCATTGTTGTGTCCTGTGGCCATAGGCCCTCGGACACCGTTGTGGACACCGGTGGTCAGGGAAGCTGTCCGACTGAAGAAGGAGTCCTTCAGGGACATGTTGTCCCGGGGGACTCCTGAGGCAGTTTTGGGGTACCGATGGGCCCAAAGGGCAGCAGCCGCAGCTGTGGCAGAGGCAAAGCAACGGGTGTGGGAGGAGTTCGGCGAGGCCATGGAGAAGGACTTTCAGGTGGCACCAAGGCGCTTTTGGAAAACTGTCCGCCACCTCAGGAGGGGGAATCGGGGAACCATCCAAGCTGTGTACAGCAAGGATGGGACCTTGTTGACTTCGACTGAGGAGGTTATAGGGCGGTGGAAGGAGTACTTTGATGACCTCCTGAATCCCACTCAGCCACCCTCTGTAATGGAGACAGAGCTGGAGGATGATGGGGTATCATCGCCGATTTCCCTGGGTGAAGTCACTGTGGTAGTCAAACAACTCCACAGCGGCAAAGCCCCAGGGATCGATGAGATACCACCAGAAATGCTGAAGGCTCTGGGTGTTGAGGGGCTGAGACTAAAGGTAAATCATTTGATTATTGATCCCTGATACCAGGGTGGTGCCCCGTGTTCATTAATGGACTCATAGTTACCTAAGTTTCATTAATTAACTATAATGATTTTATTAATTAATGATTTAATTAATAATCAATAATCAAGCAACATTTTGAGGTTCTGTACTTGTACGTGAGTATTTCCATTTAATGCCACTCTGTACTTCTACTGCACTACTTCTCAGAAGGACGTTGTAAGCAGCACTTTAATCTTGTGTCTGATGAAGGTGCAGCTTGAATTTAAACTACTTGAAATGGACCCAAAGACATACAGACATGACAGAACTCCACCGATACGACACAGAACCAACATTTGTTTGCAAGAAAGTGAAAACTAGTAGAGATACAAAGTTTTGCAAAATAGCAGATTATTCTTTCTAGTAAAAAAAAAAAAA
>CAEMYA010000726.1:0-12497 GCA_903131615.1 Diplodus sargus | reverse complement strand
GCGCAGGTGATAGAAGGCGATCTTGGTAATTTCTTTGATGTGCTGATCAAAAGAGAGTGTAGAATCAAAAGTAACACCCAGATTCTTGACGGTTGAGCTTTGAGAAATAACGCAGTTGTCCAGAGTAACAGTCACCTGATCAACATGCCCAACAAATCCACAAAACACATGTGGACTGGTTGGGCAAACTCCCATGAACCCTCGAGCACCCTGCGGAAGGTATAGAGCTGGTCCAGTGTTCCATGGCCAGGACGAAAAACCGCATTGTTCATCCCGAATCCGAGGTTCGACTATCGGCCGAATTCTCCTCTCCAGTACTCTGAAATAGACTTTCCCAGGGAGGCTGAGGAGTGTGATCCCCCAATAGTTGGAACACACCCTCCGGTCCCACCCCCGGAGCTTCCCAACTACCTCAGTGACTTCGGCTTGGGTGATGAATGAATCCACCTCTGAGTCCCCAGTCTCTGCTTCCTCTATGTAAGGCGTGTCAGTCGGAATCAGGGGTTCCTCGAAGTATTCCTTCCACCGCCCGACAATGTCCCCAGTCAAGGTCAACAGCTCCCCACCTCCACTGTAAACAGTGTTGGTGGAGGACTGCTTCCCCCCCCTGAGGCGCCGGATGGTTTGCCAGAATTTCTTCGAGGCCGACCGATAGTCCTCCTCCATGGCCTCCCCGAACTTTTCCCAGACCCGAGTTTTTGCTTCTGCGACTGCCTGTGCTGCCGCACGCTTGGCCTGCCGGTACCCGTCAGCTGCCTCAGGAGTCCCCCGGGCCAACCAGGCTCGATAGGACTCCTCCTTCAGCTTGACAGCATCCCTTAATTCCAGAGTCCACCACCGGGTTCGGGGATTGCCACCACGACAGGCACAGGCCACAGCTCCGGACAGCCGCGTCAACCATGGAAGTGGAGAACATGGTCCATTCGAACTCAATGTCCCCAGCCTCCCTGGGGATCTGGTCAAAGCTCTCCCGGAAGTGAGAGTTGAAGACCTCCCTGACAGAGGGTTCCGCCAGACTTTCCCAGCAGACCCTCACAATACGTTTGGGTCTGCCAGATCTGTCCAGCTTCCTCCCCTGCCAGCGGGTCCGACTCACCACCAGGTGGTGATCAGTTGACAGCTCAGCCCCTCTCTTCACCCGAGTGTCCAAGACATACGGCCGGAGGTCAGATGACATGACCACAAAGTCGATCATTGACCTCCGGCCTAGGGTGTCCTGGTGCCACGTGCACATACACTGTGTTCCAAATTATAATACAAATTATATTTTTCTCAGATTTTCCTAAATAGTCGATGCAAACGACAGTCAGCATAATTTTCAAGTCATCAACTGTTATTTAATGAATTCAAATGTTATTGAACAAACCTCCCAATGATAACAGTATTTTTTCAAAAATAAAAAACTTAAAACGCACTGTTCCAAATTATTACGCACAACAGAGTTTTATAACATTTAAAGGTTGTTAATAACTGAAAAAGCTCTTTTATTTGAATTTGCAGCATTAGGAGGTCATAGTTAGTGAAATTAAAAGCTATTTCAATCAAAAATGTCTTAACAGGTCAAGTTACATTTTAACATAGGACCCCTTATTTGATAGCAGCTTCACAATTCTTGCATCCATTGACCTTGTGAGTTTTTGGACAGTTTCTGCTTGAATTTCTTTGCAGGATGTCAGAATAGCCTCCCAGAGCTGCTGTTTGGATGTGAACTGCCTCCCACCCTCATAGATCTTTTGCTTGAGGATGCTCCAAAGGTTCTCAATAGGGTTGAGGTCAGGGGAGGATGGGGGCCACACCATGAGGTTCTCTCCTTTTATGCCCATAGCAGCTAATGATGCAGAGGTATTCCTTGCAGCATGAGATGGTCCATTGTCATGCATGAAGATGATTTTGTTACGGAAAGCACGGTTCTTCCTTTTGTACCATGGAAGAAAGTGGTCGGTCAGAAACTCCACATACTTTACAGAGGTCATTTTCACACCCTCAGGGACCTTAAAGGGGCCAACCAGCTCTCTCCCCATGATTCCCGCCCAAAACATGACTCCACCACCTCCTTGTTGACGTTGCAGCCTTGTTGGGACATGGTGGCCATCCACCACCCATCCACTACTCCATCCATCTGGACCATCCAGGGTTGCACGGCACTCATCAGTGAACAAGACTGTTTGAAAATTAGTCTTCATGTATTTCTGGGCCCACTGCAGCCGTTTCTGCTTGTGACCATTGTTTAGGGGTGGCCGAATAGAAGGTTTACGCATAACTGCAAGCCTCTGGAGGATCCTACACCTTGATGTTCGTGGGACTCCAGAGTCACCAGCAGCTTCAAATATCTGTTTGCTACTTTGTAATGGCATTATAGCAGCTGCTCTCTTAATCCGATGTTTTTGTCTGGCAGAAACCTTCCTTGTTGTGCCTTTATCTGCACGAACCCGTGTGTGCTCTGAATCAGCCACAAATCTCTTACCAGTACGATGATCACGCTTAAGTTTTCGTGAAATATCTAAGGTTTTCATACCTTGTCCAAGGCATTGAACTATTTCACGCTTTTCGGCAGCAGAGAGATCTTTTTTCTTTCCCATATTGCTTGGAAATGGTCATCTGCTTAATAATGTGGAAAGCCCTTCATAAGTAGTTTTTCCTTAATTGGGCTCACCTGGCAAACTAATTGGTCACAGGTGTCTGAGATTGATTTCAGTGATCTAAAGAGCCCTGTGACACAATACCATCCATGAGTTTAATTGAAAAACAAAATATGTAATCTTTATAACACTTAATTAAAATTTGCGTAATAATTTGGAACATGGTGTATGGACACCGGTGCTTGAACAAGGTCTTTGTTATGGACAAACTGTGACTAGCACAGAAGTCCAGTAACAAAACACCACTCGGGTTCAGATCAGGGAGGCCGTTCCTCCCAATCACACCCCTCCAAGTAACACTGTCGCTGCCCACGTGAGCGTTGAAGTCCCCCAGTAGAACAACGGAGTCCCCGGTTGGAGCACTCTCCAGTACCCCTCCCAGGGACTCCAAGAAGGCCGGGTACTCTGCACTGCTGTCGGCCCATGAGCCGAGACAACAGTGAGAGACCTATCCCCGACCCGAAGGCGCAGGGAAGCGACCCTTTCGTTCACTGGGGTAAACTCCAACACATGGCGGCTGAGCTGGGGAGCTATAAGCAAGCCCACACCAGCTCGCGGCCTCTCACCGCGGGCAACTCCAGAGTAGAAGAGAGTCCAGCCTCTCTCAAGGAGTTGGGTTCCAGAGCCCAGACTGTGCGTGGAGGTGAGCCCGACTATTTCTAGCCGGTACCGCTCAACCTCCCGCACCAGCTCAGGCTCTTCCCCCCCCAGCGAGGTGACATTCCATGTTCCTATGGCTAGAGTCACCGTCCGGGGATTGGGTCGCCCGGGGCCCCCCGCCTACGACTGCCACCCAAATCCCACTGCACCGGCCCCTTTCTGAACCCTCGGGCGAGTAGTGAGCTCACCGGAGGGCGGGCCCACGTCGCTCCTTCAGGCTGGGCCCAGCCGGGCCACGAAAAAAGAATGATTGTGATATTCAGAAAAGCTGATTTCTTTACTTTTACGACTTTTGGTTTTTTGTCACAGCACATTAGAAATAAATCTTCAGGGTCTTGAGGTGTAATATCTCATTTTGAGGCCTGTGTCATGAAAGAGACAGTTCTACTGCTTTCATATTTCACATATTATTCTTAAATGCTTTTTTTTCTCATTTTTTTTTTAAATACATTTGTGTTTAGTCAAACTATCACATACAGTCAGCTAACGTAGTGAAATGTATGTCAGTGTACAAACAGTAGTTCAATTATTTCACCTGATTACTGCCTCCTAGTGGACTCAACAAACATTGAGTGACATACTGTTCGACCGTGTCCCTCGTGGCACTCTGTGGGAGTTGCGCCTAGTGTTGTGTCGGTCGCGAACGTGTCGTTCGAAAGAACGAATCTTTTAAGTGAACGAAGTGAACGGAATCACTTCAGGAACTGATTCATTCCTTTCTCAGTTCAGTTGAGCTCAGCCGCAAGCATGCCGGCCGGGAGTGGAACTGCCGCGACTCACTGTGAGGACGTGATTCACGTTCGCCCTGTCACTCACTCACTCACTCAGGGCCGAGGAGGTGATTCTCGTTCAGTAACTGTACTGCTAAAACTAGCGCTATGTTGCTAACATCCGTGTAGCATCATGTTAAGTGATTCTACTGGACAGTAAATGTCACTCACGTTCGCGAACGTGATTCTCAGACCTGCTGAGGACGTGAATCACATTCGCGATCTTGGTGGTAGTAGAAAATATTCAAACGAGAACTTTGAAGGCCGAAGTGGAGAAGGGTTCCATGTGAACAGCAGTTGAACATGGGTCAGTCGGTCCTAACACGTTCGCGAACGTGATTCACGTTCACGCTGATTCAGTGACAGCGCTGCGCGAACGTGATTCACGTCCTCAGCAGGTCGTTCGCGAACGACTGATTCACTCATGATTCGCGTCACTGAGGATGTGAATCTCGTCCACGTACTGTGCTGAAAGTGGCGCTGTGTCACTCACTCACTCACTCAGGGCAGAGGAGTAGTAGAGGAGAGACTCACCTTCAGTAACCGTACTGCTAAAATTAGCGCTGTGTTGCTAACATCAGTGTAGCATCATGTTAAGTGATTTTACTGCACAATAAAAGTCACTCACGTTCACGAACGTGATTCCCAGACCTGCTGAGGACGTGAATCACGTTCGCCAACGTGATTCCCAGACCTGCTGAGGACGTGAATCAGGTTCACGTTGATTCAGCTATCACTCGGAGTGACGGCGCTGCGCGAACGTGATCCACGTCCTCAGCAGGTCGTTCGCGAACGACTGATTCACTCATGATTCGCGTCGCCGAGGACGTGAATCTCGTTCACGTACTGTGCTGGAAGTGGCGCTGTGTCACTCACTCACTCACTCAGGGCAGAGGAGGTGATTCATGTTCAGTAACTGTACTGCTAAAACTAGTGTTGTGTTGCTAACATCCGTGTAGCATCATGATAAGTGATTTTAATGTGCACAGAGGACACTTTCACCGTGTAATAGTTTTAGTGCATGTATACCACTCAAAGCAGCGCTGCGTCTCCGGCGTATGATTGTGTACTATAGTCCGTGAACGCACCGTCCCTCAGTAAGTGAACGTGAACCTCAGGGCTCAATCATGAACTGAATGACGGATCGTTTGGCTGTTTATCAGTTTAGGGAGTTGGAGAGCACTGAACGATTCGGTGAACGAATCTTTTGAACAAATCATTTTAATGAACTGATTCTAGAGATTCAGTACAGTAAAAAGAACTGCCGTTCCCATCACTAGTTGTGCCGGGTCGGAGGCCCTCTGCTAAGGGCTGTACGGTCCCTGTACGACCGGAGCAGGAGTCTGGTTTGCATTGCCGGCAGTAAGTCAGACCTGTTCCCGGTGCATGTTGGACTCCGGCAGGGCTGCCCTTTGTCACCGGTTCTGTTCATTATTTTTATGGACAGAATTTCTAGGCGCCTGTCGTAGGCAGTCAGTCATTCATTAGAGTTTGTTCTGTTTCACAATGTTCCATTTTTATTCCTTTACTAGATTCCTACACTCTCTGAAGGTGTTTGATAAAAACTCTGTTATTTATGGTAACTTTACATTTCTCTCACCAAATGTTTTTGTCTGTTTCTGTCCCGAGTAACTGAAACATTCCTGACAGGCATTAAGAAGTTCTTGTTATGAATGTCTGTATGTATTCTGTATGATACATCCAGCTTTTATGACAAGTTATCTTGATCAGGCTTCCTCCCCTGACACGTACCTCAGTGTATGCAAATCATATTTGATCATCTCGTCTATTCTGGTGTGGTCCCTCTTTTCTGTGTGCGTATGTGTGTGTGTGTGTGTGTGTGTGTGTGTGTGTGTGTGTGTGTGTGTTCTTTATGGGCCCCTCCTGGCTGGTGACACGCAGCAAAGGGTCAGAGGTCGGACTGGAACCGTGAGCCGCTGCAGTGGCGACAAGGCCTCTGCAGATGGGACGCCCGCTCTACCAACTGAGCTGATGGGCGCCCCGTCTCTGTGAAGGTGTTTGATAAACTCTGTTACGGATTCATTTGGTCTTTTGAAACACTGAAATCATCTGTTTATCCAGTTATTTATGACAACCTTGCATTTCTCTAAACAAACAGTCGGTGGCTGTTTGTGCAGCTGAAGCACCATGAAGAGTTGGCGTCACTTTGATTTGCATATGATAATTCCAGCATGTATCCTATTTGATAATCCGGCTTGTATATCAATTTATCTCAGCATGGCTGCTTTTAGTACGCAGTTTTTCACATTTCAAGGTATTTGCTAATTTCATCATTTTCCACTTGTACCTGTTTTCATCTACACCTCTACAATTCAGGTGTTTATGCTTTTCAGTATATTTTAAAGCTTAACGTCACATTTAATCCTACTTTTACTCAAATAAAATTATTAACACACGACTTTTACTTGTAATACTGAATCTCTGTGTTGTTTTACAGTGTTGGGATGAGGCTGAGAATCAGCAGAGAATAACGTGGACCCAGTCTGACATGAACAGTAAGGTGTGTGTCACTAAGTTTTCCATGAATGCGTTGTTCTTGTTTGTTTCCTTGTCATAAACACTGTGATACCCAAACGAAGGATGCAAACCATGTCATGCACAAAGGGTGAAGTTCAGTTTTAGCAGTGTTCTCTATGTTTGCAGTAAGTTTACAGTTCCCTAGAATGATGCAAATCAGTCGTGGACTGTCAGCTCTGTTAATAAATTACATCAACAGCCACGAGTCAGAAGTGTCACATCAGAACGAACAGAGAGCCGACGAAGATGGACGCAGTCCTGCTGCTCATCATGGCTGCATCAGGTCAGTAGGTTATTAGTTTTATACATGTTGATTTTCTTTTATTACAGCACGAAACCTTTTGGGGACAAAACTGTCATCAGAACTCTAAATTATAAATGATGTACCACATTTATATAATCCTTCTCCTTTGATTGACGCACAGACTGATGCAAACTGAATCCTCTGAATTTCATTTCGTTTACCCTGAAATATTTTGTGGTGACGCTGCAGCTCGTAAAATCTTTAGCTTTCTATTTTTCCAGTCCAGCTTTGGTGTTTTTCATTTACAAACCATCACTGAGTTCCTCAATATTTCTCGACGCTGAACTGACTTTTAAAACCACCAACAATAAACTAGGATCCGTCTGAATAAAGCAGGAACTGATCACAGCTCTCATTTATTCTTAAAAATACAATTAGGGATGATTCAATCAGAATTTTCTCAGACTCTGTACTTGAACTCATTTCTTCGTCAGTCTTCTTACTTCTTCTCTTTGATGTGGGCGATGGTGGGATAAGTTTCTGCTCTGTTGTTGTTGTTGTCTGTTTTATGGTATAATACCAGTTTTGACGTATCTGACCAGGTGAGAGCAGACGCTGCACCTGCACGGGGGAGGGGCTCTGCCCAGTACACGCTGCGTGAGGGAGGGGGGCTGCCAGCAGAGTATGCACGAGAATGATTGACACTTCTCAGACACGCCCCTTGGCTCTGATTGGTTGTGTTGAGACAGGAGCAGTGGATTCATCAAACCAAATTAGGGCCACTGGGCGGAGCCACAGACAGCTGATCTGCATCTTATTCTACTGTCAGATCATAATGACAATTTTAGCAAATATATAGTTACAGACTACAACTTTAATATTTTAAATATTAAAATTATGGGTTTGAATTTATTCTCCAAATCTACGTAGTGGCCCTTTAATGATCAGCCTCTGTGCATGAGACACATGTTCTACCACCTGAGTTACCGGGACGTCCCAGAGAACCACTGGTGTAATATATAACTATGTTTTATATTTCAGGTTGTATTGTGTTTTTATCTGAATAACCATTAAATGTTCTGCAGTAAAAGTCTGATGTTACAGAGTGAAATGTAATGGAGTAGAAATATAAAGTTACATCAACAGAAAGACTCCAAATTGTCCTTAAAGTGGCGACAGACAGCCCGACCCCGTCACTAGTTAAAGTTCAGGACTTCAGTAAATGACTTTGTTATATTCCACCAGTGATTTTACTGACAGAGACAACGACACACCTGAACACACTGAAATGCAACGTTACAAAGTCAACATGTATCATAGAAGTCATGTTTCACCCAAATGTAATCAGTGTGCATGTCTGTCACTGCAGGGCTGAGTGCCGTCTCATCACAGGTCCGTCGTCAGTACCATTTTGTTTATGACCTGAAGAACATGACTGAAGCTCAGAAGTACTGCAGAGAAAAACACACTGACCTGGCAACTGTAGACAACATGGAGGAACTGAAGATCCTGATGGACACAGTAGATAAAAGCAAAGAATTTGATGTGAGTTCACTGATGTCTTTCTTTAATCTCAAACCGTTTTCAACAATCATGTAAATGACACGCAGGTTGAAAGTTTTGCACTTCCACATTGGTGTAAAGTCAGTAGATACATCTGAAGTAACATTTTGAGGTTCTGTACTTGTACTTGAGTATTTCCATTTAATGCCACTCTGTACTTCTACTGCACTACTTCTCAGAAGGACGTTGTAAGCAGCACTTTAATCTTGTGTCTGATGAAGGTGCAGCTTGAATTTAAACTACTCCTACCTCTGCCTCTAGAAAATGCCTCATATCTGTGTTTATAATATGAGACGTACTCATAGACTAAATGTCTACATGTCTATATGTGGATACAACGCTCATTCCAAACAAGTTGTGACGGGGCAACAAAAGACGGACAGTTGTTGTGTTGGAACCTTCCACAGGTGAACAGGTTCATCAGTAACAGGTGATAGTATCATCATCGGGTATGAAAGGGGCGTCCTCGAAAGGCTCAGTCGTTCACCAGCAAGGACGGGGCGAGGTCGTCAAACACATGACTGTAGAAATGATTTTACTACATGAACTCAGGAACAGCAGAACTGAAGTCAGGTCTTTGTGAATGTTTGCGTTGTGTCTTTATTCTACACAGCGTCCCAACTCTTCTAGAACCGGGCTGTAAAGAGTTTTAATATAAACTTCCCTGGTTGTGTTTCACCAGACTGAGTGTCCCTGTTGAGCTGCAGTGGATGGAAACAAAAGGAGTGAATGTTGGATTAGAAAGCCTGTTGATTTGTGTCACTCAGACTGCTGAAGCCTCAGATTAACTTTTGAGTGTATGTTGTGTTGCCGTGTAATAAATGTGAGGCTAAAGAAACATAAATTAAAATGTTGCTTTCAGTTCTTCTGGATCGGACTGTATGATGACGTGAACAGCTGGAGGTGGTCACTGTCAGACACCAGCTTCTACAGAGACGGGGAGGCCGAGTTCAGACTGTGGTGGTCTGGACAACCAAACAACTATAACGGTAGAGAATACTGCACAGTGATGGATAATGGACCATGGAATGACTATGATTGTGAAATTCGCCTTAAGTTGGTCTGCATGGATGTCAGAGGTGAGAATATTAAGTAGTTAAGTTTAAAACACATCAGTTCAGTTTGTTGAGCTCTCTCTCATTATTTGGGCTGATACAGGATCAGTCAGTCGAACTTTATTTACAGCACCTTGCATCAAAGTTAGTACAATTCAAAGAGCTTTACAGACGACTTACAGGCCAATAAGGCAGCAGTTAATATTGATGATGTGACAGCGATCAGATGAGAATGAGAAAAAGAACGTTGTCGGTGATGAATGACTTGTTTGGGTCGAGCAGATAGAAGAGCGTTGGAATCGTCCATCCTGCTGGATTTAAAGACACGCTTCAGTCTCTGAGTCACTCAGACGGAGACGTGGCCGCAATTCAACTGTTTCAGAGAATAAAACTCAGATCTGGCTACACACCCCACATGATGCAGCTGAGTACATGTACTCTATTACTGAAGTACTTTATTTACTTTGTAACTTTATAACTCCACTGGATCTCAGAGGAAGAATGACGTTGTTGAATTGACTTCATTTACTCAACAGCTGTAGTTACGTGTTACTGTTCAGATTAATATGTACGTTAAAAAACATATGAGAAGCTTATAAAATACAACACGTTGTTATATATTGAAGTAGTTCCCAACCTTTGTGTTTCTTTCTGCTGGTGACCTCTAACACAAAGCTCTGTCTGCTGGAGCTTCTTGTCATGTTTCACATGTTCATGTGTTGTTAGTTCCACCAGAGAAACATTTCCCCACTGAACTTCTCACATGGTGACGTCCAAAGAAGTCCAATGATCTGTCAGGGTTGGGTTAAAGGGAAGACTATGGATAGGAGGGTGGACCCAAATTTATTTATTTATTTATTTATTTATTTATTTATTTATTTATTTATTTTTATTTATTTATTTATTTATTTATTTATTTATTTATTTATGTTGTTGTTTATTTCGGGCATGTCAATTCATTATCATCACATTTTATCATTGTTCAAATAATACAATACACATGGCCGAAAGGGAAAAGCGGGAGAAGCTTATCTAGTCAAATGCAGTTACACACGGGAGGCAAGATCAGGGAAAAACTAGAGCGAGCTTTATTTTTAAAGCTGATGAACAAAGAAAACAATAATCAAAGTTCAACTCAAAAGGCAAAATGCACATACCATGGGGAACGAGGAACAGACACATGAACTGGAGCATGGACGAAACAGAGGCTGACAAAACACACACAATAACCAGACAAGGAGTGAAGGGAACACAGAGACTAAATACACTGATGACGAGACATGGAACAGGTGAGGTGGACCAACGGGTGAGATAACGAAGGAGAGGAGCACATGAGACATGAAGGGAACACCACAAGAGACAGAGGGAAGAACAGGAAAACATAAAGAGCAACTAAACCCCCAAACCACTTTTTTCTGCTGAAAACCAATGTATTTGGGTATTAAGTAGTGTTGCTGAGTGATTCTGGTCCTGAGAGTCCTGAGAGTACTCCTGGAGCCCCGCCCATAATCAAGGCATTTTTTGAATTTCCAGCTTAGAGCATGTCATCCAAAACTGAGGGGTTTAGTTGCTCTTTAAGGGACACATGAGGGCATGGAAAAACAAAAGACACGAGACAAGGTACAAAGACACCACAAGACAAAACCAGACAAGAACACAATGAACAGAACTGCAGTCATGACATGATCCAATGTTTTATGGAAAAGCAAATATTGGAGGAAAGTTAAAGAAAAGCAAAGCTGAAAACAGATTTGTGTATCAGAAGGTTTTTCTTTTCTTTCCTCTCCCATCAACCATGTGACGACCCCTCAGATGTATCTGGTGACCCTTCAGAGGGCCGTATGTTTGTGTTTCATACATCTGAGAACATGTTCACATGTAGGAAACAGAATGTGTGAATCTATTAGATGTAGATTTTAAGGATGTGATTATTAATGTGGAGAGACGGTGAAGAAATACTCAGTAACATTTATTAAGATGATCATGTCTTCCATCTTTATTTTACAAAGTCATTAATTCAGTGGATTTATAATGCTGTGAATTCTGCCACAGACACGACATGGATGGTAAACTGTATGTTATAGAACCTCTGCACAGCACTGTGCTCTGTTTTCAGGGCTGAATGTGACGTTTGTCCTCATCGAGACTCCCATGAACTGGACTGAGGCCCAGAGCTACTGCAGAGAACACCACACAGACCTGGCCAGTGTGAGGAACATGACAGAGAACCAGAAGGTAACAGACCTGGTACCTGCAGGACATATAGCCTGGATCGGCCTTTTCAGAGACTCCTGGAAGTGGTCGGATGGAAGTAACTCTGCATTTAGGAACTGGGCTCCAGGTGAACCTGATAACAGTGGTGAATATCGGGCTTGTATGGTGGCAAACTTGGGCAGCAATGGAAAATGGTGGGACGATCCCTGTGGCCGGATCAGACCGTTTGTTTGCTACGACCCACGTGAGTGTTAACTTTTGATTAACTAGTATTTATATTTGGATTTTGGTTTAATTTAACATCAAATTAATGAGAATGTAACAAAAACAACACGAAACACAAAGTTATGGACAGAAAATAAAATGTAATCACTCCTGATGTTTATCATTGACATGAAGTTATTTGTTAGTTATCAAACAGAAGCCACAGATGGAGGATAGAAGCTCAGTTTCACTGTCAGTGTTCAAACTGATGAATGTCAATATTCATATGAACGTATTTTCTTCAGCTACGACTACAAAGCAAGTGATCAAAGTGCGTCTGGAGAGAAAGGACTCCTCTCTGGATCTCAACGACCCTGCTGTGATGGAACAGATGTTGAAGGAGGTAAATCATGTTGGACCTTTCTAATTTTAAGCACAAACTTTACTATCAGTTTTAGAAAAGCCAGAGCCTTTACAACAGAAGAGAGAGGAGGAGAAAGTCAGAAAGGACAACAGGCCAACAGGTCGACGCCATCTTAGGGAACCAAACATGTGAATGTATAAATGTGATGCAGAGCTCCTAAAATAGAGGAAGATATAAAGAACGATG
>CAEMYA010000725.1:20267-30704 GCA_903131615.1 Diplodus sargus | reverse complement strand
GTCTGGAGCAAAACTGACACACCAGAGAACAGTGAGGGGAAAACACTGGCTTCATGGTGCGTTCCTCTGCAAGCTGGAGGTCAGTAATCCTGTCTTCCAATCTAAAAACATCCAAGTGGATCTGATCGAAAAACATGGACGCTCGCTGCAAACAGGTGTTTGACTGTAAAGTCTGTGAACTTCAGATCAACTACAGCAGCTGATTTAACAGTTGAGGACACTTTAAGAAAAGACAGGAGGAGTCGGCTGCTAACACATACTGTCAGAGACTGAGACTGAGCTCAGATCAGCTGAATCAAAGTGAGAATAACAACTACAAACTGTTTTAGTGCACGTTACACAAACAAACACTATATGAAGTCAAACATGATGAAGAGGTTAAATCATCAGAGAAATGTTAAACTGGGCTGAAGAGATGAAGACTGGTTCTACTGGGCAGCTTTCACATGTGAGAATATAAATGTACTAAAGAAGAATGATGCTGAAAAAAACCAGTTTAAACACATTTCTCTGATTAAGTAACATAAAACAGGAATCAGTCATATTTTCACGTCATCAACAGCTCACCTCTTTACAGCAGAAGGTTTTTTATCTTTAAACTCAATGAGGTGACCTATTGACTCGTCACTCTTGAAGGAAACATAGCTGGGCTCAGGTCCAGGTCCAGGTCCAGGTCCAGGTCCAGGACCAAGTCCAGGTCCAGGTTCAGGTCCAGGTCCAGTAGAGGCTGGTCTCCTGTTGGACAGAGAAGAAGACCACCAGAGATGTTAATTCACTTTCTAGTCTTCAGACACAGAAGCTTCTGTCCATAAAATAGTGGAAAACATCAGGAATAAACCTTCAGAGAATATTGGACCAAAATAATTCAATAAAGTGAAATGAAGAGTTGAAGACTGGTTCTATTGGGCAGCTTTCTAAAGTGAGAAGATACATTTAAGTGAAGAAGAACGAAGCTGAAAATAAACATCAGGTTTCAAAAAACATCTTTCTCCACAGTTAAAACATGAATCAGTCACATATTAATGTTATTAACAGCTCACCTCTTTACAGCAGGAGCTGGTTGTCCTTTAAAAGTAATGAGACGATCGTTTGACAGGTCACTCTTGAAGGAAACACAGCTGGGCTCAGGTCCAGGTCCAGGTCCAGGTCCAGGTCCAGGTCCAGGTCCAGTGGTTTTAGAGGGAGGGCCTCCCTCCTCTCTGTCCTCACACTGATTCATGCTGCTCATCTCACACACACTTTCATCTGGAGAGGAAACACAAATCATTCATCTGCACATCAACTGAAATCAGCATTTGGGTCAGAAACACTCTTGAAGGACAAAATGTCTGAAAGTCGACTTCCTCTTCTAACATTTAAACTCAGAGCACATTATTCCACAACTCACCGACTCTATTAATACATATTTCACTGAATGGCTGCTACAGGACATCAAACCAAAACTAAATCATGTCATTAAATCATCTGTATTCTGTTTTTTACTGTTCTCTACTAATAAAGTCGCTCACAGCAGTGACGTGAAATCTGGAGACAAATGTGAAAATGTCTTCTGACAGAAAAGAGACAGTGGACTGATCCAGGACCTGTCTTCACAGATCTGCAGGAAGGAAAGTGATGTCATCAGTCTGAGTTTCATTTCAAAATAAAACACTTTTGTCACATAGTAAGTGAAATTTGTTTGTGTCATTTCCACTTAAACATTATCACATTTTAAAGGGAATAAAAACAGTCTCTGTCCTTCTGTACATGACTGTGGAGACTTTCTGTGGAGCTTGGAGGGTTAAAGGTTGAATATGTGATATGCTTATTAAAAGCTATATTTTTTCAAAAATAATATTTCCATGGGGCGTTTAGAGGGGCGAAGATTAAAAGTAATGTTTTTCCTTGAAAAATTATATTTAGTCTGAAATAAATAATTTAAGAAATTTTGACGGGTTCGACCATGACTTCCTGTTTACATTGTACCAGCCAAATAGCGGCCAGCATTGCGGGTTGCCAATTTCGCAACCTCGGCACAGTGAGGCTGACACTGGGTAAAATGGCGGAGTCTGCAAGCTCTTCAGAGCCCCAGCGAACGGTGCGTTATCTGTCCCAGCAGCTGAGTGACGAGAGAAGAGCAAAAACCAGAGTAAATATCGGTGACGCATACGCTCGATGGACTCAGGTAAAGGATTTCCACGGCATCAAAACACACGCGGAAATGGCGAACTTTCTCCTGGATCGGTAAGCTAACTCGCTTGCTAACTTAGCTAACGTTACCTGCTATACTTATTTTCAATATATCACGTTGATCCTAGATATGAGAATCCTGATCATGACCAACAAACCTGGCAACCCGACTGCTGGAATTACTTTTTTGTTGTCGCGACTACGATCTTCAGACACTAGATGGCGGCATTCAGCTCATATTCCATATTTCACCTTTAAATAAATGATTAAAAACAAATACTGACAAGTTGATTTAACTAAGAGGCAGAAATTCTTCTAATAACCTGTTGTGTTATTATAAAATATGAAAGTCTCAGGTGTGTTCAGGTGTGTTTTGCCTGTAGAGGCTATGACGTCTCTCACTGACGTCATGTCTCCTGTCAGAACATCAGCTGCTGGACTTGGATCAGTCCACTAGATGACGTCATGACGCTGTGGCGGAGTCAACACACACGTTTCTCTGATATCTTTTAATCTAAAAGAGTCAATCTGGTCATCTGTTGTTTATTTAAAACATTCACCTGCAAAGTAAAAATTAGAATCTCTCTCATCACTGGCTGTAATCTCACATTCACTGCTTTTATTTCACAGGCTTGTTCTGTGTTATCTTCAAGGGTTTCTCTCTGTGTGCGAAACCTATTGAGCCTCTTTTTCATTCACTTCTGGGAATCTTCAAGTCACAGCTGTTGATGGTTTGACTGACTGCAGACTAGATGATGTCATCTTGTTCTCTGCGTCAGGACTAAATATTCGTTTCAGCTCCTCGGCTCAATACAAACATTATTTCACGTCCAGGCCCGTAAATGAATGAATGTTTTTTTTTTTTTTTTTTAATGTGATTGATTATTGATCACATTTCAGGTCAAAGTGACATAAAGAAGAGACTGTTGGTGGAGCGTCTCCACACCAGGAAGTCAGTCACAGTTGGTGCTGAGTGCTCGGTCTATATGATGACATCATAGTAAATGATGGGCCGCATTCATGTGTTTGGACTCATTTGAATTTCCAGGATAACATGTATCTGATGATTATGAACAAGAACCAGAACACCAACATATTATAAGTCACATCAGCTACAGTCAACAGCAGCAGGGAGAGGAGGAGGGACAGGAAGTCACCAGACTCCCTTGGGAAATTACACCGTTTAGTGAGTTGTTGAGTTAAGAGAACCTTTATAAACTGTCTGAAAAGCTGTGAATGACAAATTCTTAATGATACGCGCCTTCTTGTAAATTCGGCATATGTAACAGCCTCGTTTTAGGAGGTGCTGCAGCCCCCTCAGCATCCAACATGGCGGAGAGCCTTTGTGAGCGGTTACCTGTGAGGTGACTTTTATTGAAGCTTGTTCAGTTTGAACAAACAGATTTCTGCAGTTTTTAGTGCAACAAGCGGACAAAAGCGAAGACTGACAAGATGAGCAAAGAGTCATTAAAGTGTAAAACATTTTGTTAAATTACCTTTAAACGGAGAGAAGAAGCTGCTGCAGCACGAGGATCAGTGAAAGTGAAAGTGAACTTTAAACCGGAAACATCTGTGTGTGTGTGTGTGTGGCCCGGTTCTGTAACTCCCTCTTTGTGATGTGAGCGTCCAATCAGAAGGAAGAAAAACAGACTTCTTTGTGTTTTTCTGCAGGTTGATCATTGAGTCTGAGGCCCAGTTTAGGAAACACTGAGGGTCTTTAGAATATTCTGGACCGGCAGACGACACAAACGCTTTCACGGCCACGAGAACATGATGCAGGTGCTGCAACTAACTGCTGCACGTGGAGCTGCAGGGACACAAACAACAAAGTCGATTTTCTTCTGAGCGTTCTTCACTTTTCTCTTCACATCCTTCGCTGTGTTCAGACGTCCTGATGGGAGTCGACATCTTCAGAGCTGCAGGAGGCATTCAGGGACCTGGTTCTAATAGTCACACACCAGCAACCTGACATCATCTCACAGCTGACTTTACCGGCCTCTGATTGGTCAAAGAAACCACTTGTGTCATTGTTCCCGTCTCGCTCTCACTCTGATTTTGGACGTCGTCGTGACTTTCTCCCGTCATCTTGTCGTCATCGTGTCGTCACATTTCTGTCGCAAACTCAACTTCCTGTTTGTGTTTCTTCTCATCCGGTTCTTGTACTCCGTATCAGGGAAGATGAGCCCGGAAGGTTCTGGCCCGGTCTGGGATCGGCTCCTCCACCAGCTGAAGAAGTGTGAGGACATGGTGGCCCAGTTTGAGACGTCACGCTTCTGTGTTCCCTCTGCAGAGGAAACATTGAAGGGGACTGATCTCTCACTGACGTCATGTCTCCTGTCAGAACATCAGCTGCTGGACTTGGATCAGTCCACTAGATGACGTCATGACGCTGTGGTGGAATCAACACACACGTTTCTCTGATATCTTTTAATCTAAAAGAGTCAATCTGGTCATCTGTTGTTTATTTAAAACATTTATCTGCAAAGTAAAAATTAGAATCTCTTCCTCTGAGAAGTAATCAGGAGCAGAAATACTCCAGTAACGTAACGGGCACTTTAAGTACTGACACTGAGAGCCGACGTGTTCCTGCTGACTGTTGCTCAGTGATGAAGTTCTATTTGTATTAATGAAATAAAGCTTCAGACTCCTGGATGTCCTCTTACTGCCTCCTCATCAGTCCTGGACTGTAAATACAACCACAGATTATTCACCGACACCAACAGCTGCTCTGCAGCCGCGTTTAGTGCGTCAGACAGCGGGAGAGCGGCGGCTCGTCTCGGCCTCCTCCACAGGCTGATTCAGACAGACACAAAATGGCGGATGTGTATCCGGACGCTCCGAGTTTAAACTTGTGAGTTTGGAGAAATAAACGACCGAGCTTCACTTTTTGTGCTGTTTCTGGTGTAACAATGAAAAGTAGAGCTTGTGTTAGCGAGTCGAACATGTCAGATTCATTGCATTACCTTCAGCTGGAGGTTCAGACGGCCAATACAGGTACGCAACACACCTGTCAGAGAAAGTGAAACTCAACTCTGAGGAGGAAACACCCAGAGAGGCGTGTGACTGACTGGGAGTCTTCCTGTTAGACTGAGGGAGCTGCAGCACGACCCACAACGAGCCGAACACATGCCGAATTCACAAGAAGTCCCAAATAATGAAGAATCAGTCACAAACAGCTTCACAGAGTTTATAAAGTGTTTCCTAACTCAAAAACTCACTAAATGCAGAGATTTCATAAGGGAGTCTGGGGGTTGTCTCTCCCTCTTCGCCTCCTGCTGTTGATGTGACTTGTAATATGTTGGTGTTCGAGTTTGTCCTCTGCTGTCGTAAAAAAAAAAAAAAAACGTTCTCCGATTGTTGTAAATGATTGTTAACAACCAGAGGGAAACATCTAAAATGTGTGCTGGACAATCTAAGGAGGTTCTGGAGGCCCACATCTCAAATCAACAGACTACATGTCAGTTCATGTGTTCTGGTTCCTTTTAATAGCATGAAAACAGTATTAATTGTTTGCAATTTCACAAATAAATTTGTCCCTTTTTTATACTTATGGACATCAGGTGAACTACCCCAGAATTTAACCCACAACCTCCAGACTTCACAGCAGTGCGGTCCTGAGTAATTCGGTGCTATAAGGAAGATCTTAGCCAGCGTCCTCGTGCATCGCAGTCAATTTCACAATCAATTTTCATACACTCACACAGACACTGCATGTATGTCTTCAAGATTTTATTTCTTTTAAGTCAAAAATATCACACCTAATAAAAACTGAAAGAAACAAGAGATAAAAATACAATATGAATAAGGCATTACGCAAACATATTATCTCTCAGCCTCAGAGTGCCGTCTCTCTATTATCTATTGTCAGCCGCTTTGCAAAACGACCTCCAGCTCCTTCCATGTTGCCATGTGGTATTGTGCTCCTGTCTATCCTCATGAACCCTCAGCAGGTGGCTCTCATTGTTCCAGTACTTTAGTCCTTCCTTATTATGTCTGTGTTCTTTTGGAGAAAACATTTAGCAGCAGAAGCAGTGTGAGCTATCATTTCTGTTTGAGTACATCAGCCAGCTTCTTTTGATTTTTTCAGCAAGACTGTTTCAAAAGTCATGTTGACACTCTCCCATCTTTGTTTTTTTGGAAATGTGTAACTGCTTTTTTATTTGAACTGGTCCTCTGTGAACTAACTCTCATCTTATCTTAGTCAGTTAGAAGAGATGTCCAGTCAGCAGGTCTGTTGGTGCCTTTAGTCCTGATGCTGCGTCACTCTGCTGTGCTGAGGTAGAGGGGCAGGAGCACCTGATGCTGTGTCACTGGGCTGCTGGGGAAATATGTTAAAACTGCATCTGAAGAGAGAAGAGAAGAATATGTGAGCACTGCATGTTATATTTTTATAAAAAAAAACAATAACAACAAAACCAACAGATGCTTGATGTGTGCTATACATAAGACTAATACAGACTAATAAGGAAAATGTGATGAGATTCATTCAACTTTATTGTCAGTGTAAGTGCAGTGTATATATTTAATAGTCCTTGTTATGACAGTATATTGCTGTGGGCTTATATAATATTTCGAAGTAATAGTAGTAATGGCACTGGTAAAAAATATATATTTTTCTGCGGCCCCCGCAGATGACGGCGCCCCGAGCATTTGCCTACACTGCCTAAGCCCAGGGCCGGTTCTGCTTCACAGCATCACTTCACCATCCTGAGCTGATGAATCAGTCTGAAATGAATCACTTTCTTTGAGCATTTCACTTCTTTTGACCACAAAATAATTGTGTGAAAACCTCGAGGATTTGGACTCTAACAGTGGAAGCGACGTCATCAGATATTCGTCCTTCCTTTCTTACTGGTTCTGACTCCAGGCTTGAACCCACGACCTCAGAACTTCACAGAACTTCTTCAGCTCACTGAGCCGTCGAGGCGGCAGCTTGTCGGTTCTGTGTGGACTATTTGGTCTCCGGCTCTTCGGTCCGTCGCCTGCTGTTGGACTTTAAAACTGGTCTGTAACAAGTGGAGCCACCGGGTCAGACAGAGAAAGACTTTTCTCACAGCTGTTTAGTTTCACGGACGAGATTCAAATCCAACAAACGTCCTGAAAATAGAGCCGGACTTCAACAGCCACAAAACACTGAGAGAAACACAATGATTGTCATTAAAATGTGTTTTCTTCTCATATAATAATCACACAGAAATGAACAGATGTTGTGCAGTTTATCACGTCACTACGGACATAATTACATGTGTTAACCAACACCATCAAACTTTTGGTTTCATCATTAGAAACACATGAAACAAGTCAGAGTGTTTCAGGTGGAGTGTCGAGTACATTTGATCATATTTTACTGTACATTCACAACTTTGTTCACAATGATTCTTTACAATTAAAGCTGCAGACGAGTCAATGTTTCCTGTTTCTTACTGCTGCTGCAATCGCCTCTCCGGTCAGATGGACGGTCACTCCAGAGGCCGGAGATGATGTCATCAGCACAGGTGACTCGAAGGTCCAAACGCTGATACATCTGCCACTATCCTGTCCTCCCTCTCATCCAAAATAAGTCCAATAAGTCCATAACAAAGGCTGTATTGATAGACCTCCAGAAATTCTAATAATTGGTGACTCTATCATTAGAAATGTTGAACTCCCAGGCATCATTACTTACTGCCTTTCTGGTGGTAAAACAGCAGATTTTACAGAGTTGACACCTGTCCTCCTTGAGCTCCACCCCTCCGTTCACTATGTATTTCTGCACACAGGAACTAATGATGTCATGTCTCGACAATCCACAAAACTCTGCCATGAACTTGAGTCTTTGGTCAATACAGTTGAGAGCTTTGGGAAATGTTGTGTTTTGTCTGGCCCAATTCCTGCTTTGACCAAAAGCTCAGAGTGTTTCCGTCGCCTTTTTAGCCTGCAGACATGGATGCAGAACTTCACAACTGCCACTGGACTCGGCTTCATTAGCAACTTTTACTATTTCTGGACTGAACAGGACCTGTTTAAACGTGATGGGTTACACTTAAATAGGACGGGCACCAGCAGGTTGATTCACAATCTCATCAACTTCACTGCGTGATTTTAAACATGCCACTGTTTAGCCTCGTTTAAAGAAACCATCTCTAGATCCCTCTCTTTTGTGTAATTTTAGACCAATCTCAAAGCTGCCTTTTGATCCAAGATTTTAGAAAATTTTGTCTCCACTCAACTGATTTCTCTCATGAATGACAATCATAATTTTGAAAAAATTCAATCTGGTTTCCGCTCCCTTCACAGTACTGAGACTGCACTTGTCAAGGTCGCCAATGACTTACTGCTTGCCGACACAGGCCTGTGTTAATTAGTATTAATTCTCCTTGACCTCAGCTCAGCTTTTGACACAGTGGACCATAAAGTCTTAATCAGCCGTCTGAAAAATGATGTTGGTATCAGTGATGTGGCTCTGGATTGGTTCATCTCCTATCTGTCCAACAGGTCATTCTCTGTAAGGCTTGGAGAAGCCTCCTCTTCTTGTGCCCCTCTCTTCTGTGGGGTCCCTCAGGGGTCTATTTTGGGTCCCCTCCTATTCACTGTTTACATGCTACCAATGGGGCAAATCATGCATAGACACAATATTGATATCCACTGCTATGCAGATGATACACAGTTGTATGTCCCACTACAGCCTGGTAAAACTGATGTTTCTTGTATTTTGTCCTGCCTTGCTGAGATAAAAAAATAGATGTCTGAAAATGTTCTACAGTTGAATGACTCCAAATCACACATTGTTATAATGAGTCCCTCTGGCCCCAGCACTAGTAACATTGGTGCAGTCCTGCTTGGCCAAACTGAGACAGCTAACGAAGATCAGGTCATTCCTGTCCTCTCCAGACTTAGAAAAGGTCATCCATGCTTTTATCTCCTCTCAGACTTGACTACTGTAACGCACTTTATTCTGGTATCAGCAGGCAAAACACCCAAAGACCGCAGCTCATACAAAATGCTGCTGCTAGGTTTTTAACACGTCACAACAGATGTGACCACATTACATCAATCCTTGCTGCCCTTCACTGGTTACCTGTGAATTTTAGAATTGATTTTAAGATTTTACTGCTTGTTTTTAAAGCCTTGAATGGTCAGGCTCCTGCCTATATTTGTGATCTGCTGACTCTTTATGAGCCTGATCGCTGCCTGAGATCCTCCAGCAGGGCCCTCCTAATGGTTCCAAAATCTCGACTTGTCTCTTAAGGTGATCGGGTCTTTGCTGTTTGTGCCCCTCGGCTTACTGTTTTATTATTATTACATTTCACTAATAGTTCTGGATTTGATTGGAACAAGAGCCGGAATTCAAAACAACACATGACAGAAGTACAAGTCAACGCAATTTACACAATTTAATGGAAGAAGTTTGAAATGTAAATGAAGAATCTTTTCAATCAGTTTGAATCATTTTGTACAAAGTTGACTGATGAATTTATTACAAGAAGCTGAAAGATTGATGTGACTGTGATCCTGTACAGACTCAACTGTTCAGCACTGACAATGTTTCTGTGACAGGAGGAGACTCTGCACACTAAACATCACACAGACACACTGAACCAGGACTGAACCTGAAGAACCCAAATCCAGGATAAAGAGGTTCAGTGAATGTGGTGTTGAAGGTGTGGAGGTGGATCAGTGAGTCAGAAGAGACTCTGTAGAAGGACAGAGTGCCAGCAGGACAGTCCACATACACTGCTACTCTACCAGAGGAGGAGGAGGAGGAGGAGATGTCTGTTTGTCTGTTATTGTGCCCGACAGAGTAACGACCATCATCAAAGCACCACAGACTCCAGGACTGATCATTCCGTCCAAACACACAGTCTTTACTGTCTCCTTTCCTTCTGATTCTTCTGTAACTCACTGATATATAAACATTTCCTCTCCACTCGACCTCCCAGTAACAGCGACCAGTCAGACCATTTCTACACAGCAGCTGAGGATACAACCTGGACTCAAACCTCTCTGGATGATCAGGATATGACTGATCCTCCTCCACACGTGTCATCTTCCTGTTGTTGTCAGACAGTTTGATGTTTCTGCTGACTGTGTTTGTGTCGACTGTGAGCTCACAGGAATCTGGTGGAGGGAAAAAGACACAACACAGCTGCAGTTATTAATGTATCATCAGTGTGATGATGACATCACAGATGTGAATGAGTGATGTCACAGTGTTTTCATGAATGAAAGTAAAAAGACACTCACACTTCCTCAGACCTGGTGTCAACCATCGGACTCCAGCAGGCTCCA
>CAEMYA010000724.1:0-15468 GCA_903131615.1 Diplodus sargus | reverse complement strand
GGGTTTAAATACTGAGGTATTAACGTGACTCGTTCTTTATGGAGCCTTGCATCTGCTAATTTCACTCCCCTTATCTCAAAGATTACATCTGATATTCAAAGATGGGGTAACCTCCCCCTTTCATTAATTGGCAAGATTAATGTTGTTAAAATGAATATTTTACCAATATTTCCATTTTTATTCCAGTCAGTTCCTCTTTTTCTGCCAAAATATTTCTTTGACTCACTGGATAAGATCATTTGTTCTTTTATTTGTGGTGGGAAATCACCGAGGGTTCGTTAAACTTTCCTGCACAGTGAATGAGACTTTGGACCGGCGCCGGCCGAAGATGTTGTTAGAGTTACACATTAATCACATCATATGAATCATATCAGTGAAATCTGATGACTTGTGTGTTTAATGAGAGTGTAAAGGTCAAATACATGTTCAGTTGTTGTTACTTTGGTTCAACAAAGCAGAGATGCAGCCTCCCTGTTACTCGTCTGTTTCACTATTTTCAGACTCGCAATTTTTTTACTAAGTTTCTCTAATTTCCCCTCTTTACCTCCAGAACAGCGATGGGAAACCACGCTATCATTTGCTCCTCATCACAGAGGAATCATCTCAAAGTTGTATGATATTATCTCGGCTTTTAGCAGTCACTCAAATGCTAAACTTAAGAGTACATGGGAAGAGGAACTAGGAATGCAAACACAGGAAGAGTCCTGGGAACAGAACATAGAGAGGATACGATCTACCAGCTCTTGGGCTCGTCTTGGACTGATCCAAATTAAGCTCTTGTACAGGGTTCATTTCTCTAAGTCTAGACTGTCTAAACTGTATCTGGAAGGTGAAGATGGCTCTCCTTGTCACCTTAGCCACATGTTTTTTCTTTGTCCTGGTCTGAAAGGTTTCTGGGTTATTTTACTATCATGTCCACTGTTCTTGGGGTAAATCTCCAACCTTGTCCTCTGATTGCTATATTTGGATTTCTGACCCCTCACTTGCACTTAACTCGACACAAAAGGACATTATAGCTTTCACATCCTCACTAGCAAGACATTCCTTATTGTTGCATTGGAAGTCTGCTAAATATCCTTCTATCTCCTGGTGGCTCAAAGACATTTTTAAAACTTGAGAAAATTAAATACATGTTGAGAGGATGAACAGTCCAATTTTTCCACAAATGGCAACCCTTTATTTCACTAACTTAGAGGTTCAACCTGATTGAATGTGTCTGTTACTGTTGTACCTTTTGTATTGCAAAAATAACCAGTAATATGAGTTTTTTCAGTCTGTATATATCTCAGTCTGTTACATTTCTCTGCACACATTTCACTGTTTGTCGTCCTGGAATCAAAGGAGGGAAATGTTCAGTGGTGTTCTGAGGCGGCACAATCACTGACATCTTTTAAATCAGCAGGAAGTCTTTTATTAATGCTGCCACCAGCTGTTTTATTTCACCTGCAGTTATTTACTGCAGCAAAGGATTGTGGGTATTTCTACCACTCTTTATTCTTAACAAACAGATGTGGGCCTGAATAAGTTTGTCCCTTTTTTATTCTTGTGGACATCAGGTTTAAAAATCAGCTGAACTACCCAGGGATTGAACCCACAACCTCCAGACTTCACAGCATCACTTCACCATCCTGAGCTGATGAATCAGTCTGAAATGAATCACTTTCTTTGAGCATTTCACTTCTTTGGACCACAAAATAATTGTGTGAAAACCTTCGAGGATTTGGACTCAGAACTTTAGAAGTAGAAGCGCCGTCATCAGATACTCGCCTGAAACAAGTCAGAGTGTTTCAGGTGGAGTGTCGAGTACATTTGATCATATTTTACTGTCCATTCACAACTTTGTTCACAATGATTCTTTACAATTAAAGCTGCAGACGAGTCAATGTTTCCTGTTTCTTACATTTCACTAATAGTTCTGGATTTTATTGGAACAAGAGCCGGAATTCAAAACAACACATGACAGAAAGTACAAGTCAACGCAATTTACACAATTTAATGGAAGAAGTTTAAAATGTAAACGAAGAATCTTTTCAATCAGTTTGAATCATTTTGTACAAAGTTGACTGATGAATTTATGACAAGAAGCTGAAAGATTGATGTGACTGTGATCCTGTACAGACTCAACTGTTCAGCACTGACAATGTTTCTGTGACAGGAGGAGACTCTGCACACTAAACACCACACAGACTCACTGAGGAACCAGGACTGGACCACAAGAGCCCAAATCCAGGATAAAGAGGTTCAGTGAATGTGGTGTTGAAGGTGTGGAGGTGGATCAGTGAGTCAGAGGAGACTCTGTAGAAGGACAGAGTGCCAGCAGGACAGTCCACATACACTGCTACTCTACCAGAGGAGGAGGAGGACAAGGAGGAGAAGGAGGAGGAAGAGGAGAAGATGAGTGTGTGTCTGTTATTGTGCCAGACAGAGTAACGACAATCATCAGAGCACCTCAGACTCCAGGACTGATCATTCCATCCAAACACACAGTCATCTCTGTCTCCTCTCCTTCTGATTCTTCTGTAACTCACTGATACAAAAACTTTTCCTCTCCACTCGACCTCCCAGTAACAGCGACCAGTCAGACCAGTTCTACACAGCAGCTGAGGCCACCCAGACTCAAACCTCTCTGAATGATCAGGATATGACTGATCCTCCATCACAAATGTCATCTTCCTGTTGTCGTCAGAGACTTTGATCTTTCTGCTGACTGTGTTTGTGTCGACTGTGAGCTCACAGGAATCTGATGGGGAGAAAAAGACACAACACAGCTGCAGTTATTAATGTGTCATCAGTGTGATGATGACATTACAGATGTGAATGAGTGATGTCACAGTGTTTTCATGAATGAAAGTAAAAAGACACTCACACTTTCTCAGACCTGGTGTCAACCATCGGACTCCAGCAGGCTCCACCCTGAAAGGAGGAGGGGGGTCAGAGCAGCACATCCTCTTTCAGCATGCAAACATGGACATGAGATCAGAAATACATCAGAAACACAATCTGTCCATCAGGCCCTCAAGTAACCCATTACATCGATTATAAAATAGCTGTCAACTAGTTTCATCATGGATTAGTTGGTTTACGTTATGATGTAGGCACTGTGGCATGGAGTGAGCTGCTTCACTTCATTGTCAAAGACATAGAGCGGAAGATACGTTAGGAAAACACATTCAGTGCAGCAGTTCAGGGGCCTCATCTATAAACGTCGCTTACGCACAAAAGAAGGCTTACGCCACTCTCTACGCACATCGTGGGATTTAAAAAAAGCGAAATTGAGGTGAAAATGTGAGGTCCTCCACGCAAACTCTGACCCATGCGTACACACATAACTGGGGTAAGGAGAAACTGCAACAATGATGGCAAAAGAAAGAAACGGGAGAAACTGTGTCAAAATGTATTTAAAAAATATATTTATACAATGAATAAACAAACATACTTCCTGGAGTGCACACGGGAAACATATGATTTAGAACAATAGTAAGACAACAGTAGAGCAAATTATGTTTACACTGATATGAATGCAGTTTAATATATTAATATCCTATATCATATAGACCATCTCCGTTTTAAATACATAACCCATAAAACCCGTTGTAACTGTGTTTTGTTGCCATACAAATAAAGACTATAATTATCTTGTAATGTCAGTCAATTAGATTATTCTCACATGTGTAGCAGATATTACCTAACAGATGGGTATATAAAGGCATGTATTCATTATGTGTTATGGCGCACAATGGCTGCTTTGGCACTGTTGCAGGATGTGGCAAACGGAAGGATACGGTGGGAGCGGAACTTCAGAGACAAGCAAGATCCACTGGCCAACAGTGATGAGTGTCTGATGGGCCCAGCGTTAGAGAGGAGCACCCGCAGAAACCACGCCGTGCCAGTCCCGCTTCAAGTGCTCACAACACTCGGGTTTCAACCGGCACATTCCAGAGGGAATTGGCTGACAGGTCAGGGATATCCCACCCAAACTTAAGCCGTGTTATGCCAGACCTGTTATGGGGTATAATTGGTTTGTCGCAGCAGTACATAAAGTTTCCTTATACGGTGGGTGAACAGGCAAATAAAAATGCGCAATTTGCAGCAATGTCTGGTTTCCCAAATGTAATCTGTACCACTAACTGCACTCATGTTGCCATAAGAGCACCGAGTGAGAATAAATTGGGCCAGCACCGGTGTCCTCCTCCACCACCATCACCACGTCACTCAGGAGGGATTCCCTGATGGTCCCCGCCAGTTTTTCATCCAGCGGGGTGAGCTCCGGTTGGCCCGTTCCCACGCCAGTGGCACAGACGCTCTGCCTGTGTGACGCCAGGCGCTTTTTTGCCTCCACTTTTATGTCTGTTCACTTCTTTTTTCTTCACTTCGGTCACACTCCGACCTTCTGAGGCAACAGCAATTACATAGTCTGCCACATGCTGCCAGTCTAGAGCCTTTTTGGCATGGTGACCCAACCCAACACTGTGTCCACCAAATAATACAGCCTTCCTTTTTCCACCTCCCCGACAAAAACTTCCACCTCACACTGGGTGAAATTGCTTTCAGCATGCTTTCAGTCATGAATGACTAATAATTAGGGGTGTTTCTCTGAATATTCATAGCCGGTTATAGGCGTGGTATGACCCGCACACAGGTGCGCCACATTTAGAGTGGATTGTGATTTATAAAGGGAAATCGGTGTAGGACGTGCGTGCGCACTGTTTTATAAATCAGGATATTTTTGTGCTTATGCACTTTCTGTGTTTCGTGCATATGCAACCTTTTGACGTCAATCCTTCGCACAGTTTTATAAATGAGGCCCCTGGTCTCCTACGGTGGGGAGCAGTATGCCAGCCAATGGCGCACCTCGTGTCGCTCAGGAGATGAAACAGGAAGCTACTCTGAGTTGCGCCATTTCCTTTCTAAAAGTGTAGAGCTGATCTCACATGGCATGGTAGCACCAAATCACTGAACACCTGAAGAGAAAGCAGGTCGGAGCCACTACAGGTGAAGGAGAAGACTTGGCACGGTGACTGAGTAAACGTTTCAAACCCAGAACCTTTCTACAGTGATCCGTAGTATCTGATCAACTTCATCTATTAGTAAACCTGTTGTTCCTGCAAACACAAGATAAGGGCCCGGCTACATCACCGGTTTCAATTTTAAAACAACAATTAATACAGAAACACCTTCCGTCTGTGCTCTCAGGTCTGTGATGGATCAGTTTCGCTCCCTGGTGGGTAATTAGCTGAAGTACGGTCAGAGACACTGGAGTACATAAGAAGAGTTTTTAGAATGTTTCATGTCGTAGTAAGAGATCATGTGAAGTGAAGTCTTTATTTCTTCACAATATAAACTTGAGCAAATCCATTCTGTTAAAATATATATAACATGCCCTTTTCATTCTCAGTGCATGGTTCAGGCTGCATTCACAATGTACATTTATCTCTGTATTTCATTTTCTAAACGCAAATCCAAATTCAAAAATGTCTTTGTTGGCACAATGTAACAGAAACATGTCACCAAAGCAAGAAAAGAAGAAGAACATTGTAGTGTAAAGACTGGTACAGTAGAAGAAAACACAACATAGATATAACTCTAACCAAAGCTGACAATAACAGCACAACACTTAATAATAAGTGTCATCACATATAACATGAACAACTCTCAGCTGACTGTCACTCACTGCCCATCAGCAGAACATAGACTGCTGCTGGATCACAGCTCTTTGGGTTCTCCCCTAGTAGGACTGTTCATGTTTCTTCATCTAATGGCTCAACAAACCCTTTGTAATCTATTAGATGTTTAACATGTGTTTCTCTAACATGTTTACACATTTCACATGTTGTTAGGAAGTGCTGCTCTGTTGTTGTTGTGTTTTATTGTACAGGCCTGATCTGTATTTGCTGTTTATATCAGCAGATATTCACTAAAACAACAAAGCGTGTACAGAGTTCACTGAGCTTCATGTGAATTGTGCTACTATGCAAACTGATATTATATAATATTGTGTCTGTCACTTCACAAAGAAACAAGTCAACATGGTGACTACGTTGTGAGGAAGGACGCCCCATGACACCACAGCCAGCAGCTGTTCTGACTGATGGTATCCTCAGTAAGCTGCTAACACACATGAGGCCAATATTAATCGTGGCGGATGAAGGAGTGCTATGTGCAAAAAAATGAAAAAAAAAAACTATATTTTACTATGCATCTCGTAATGGAGACATTTCATCACCTCTAATACATTTATGTTGCTTTTACAATTTGAAGTTGTTTAAAAGTGAACTGAACAAGACTAAAGAGAAAATTGTCAGAACGATGTTTCATTCTTTTAATAAACTGCTGGAAACTTTAAAAAAAATCTGCTTTTGTGTTTTTATGTAATTAATGGGTTATGACAAAGAAGTTGTTAGTTGCAGCCCTATAACTTGTGACAACAAACACTACGCTGTGTTGTGTTGGTAGGGAGTGAGTCTTTGGTATGTGACAGAGCTACTTAACACGAATCCAGAACCGCAGAGAGTGAAACTGCGTCAGCAGCGATGAGCCAGGCTGAAGTAAATCACAACAGCATTAAACCAGAGGTCCATCAAATACTGTCGAGAGCTGCAGCTCTGCACGGGTCACATATCATGCTAATCAATGAAGCAGATTATTGATCACTCAATGTTTTATTTTCTCTTGTCATTTGATTTTGCTGGCGGTGCAAAACACTGAAACTTTCCTGCCCCTGCCATCTTTAATTAATTTATGCACTGCTGCTGTTATGGTAATGTGACAGGAATGTTCCACCTTGTGTTTGTGCCAAGACACTCCTGGTCGCTGATCTTCACCTGTTCTTCTCATCTTCCTCTCTTCACTCATAACTCTTGGCTTCAAGCTATGCTGCTTTTCTCCTGAACTGAACTGAGCAACTGGAGGTGGAGTAAACAAAGCAGTCTTTCTGACACTGAACCATCTACAATTGAGATACAGAGTATCACACTGTCTGTGGCTGCAGCAGGACTCTTCGTACCTGAGAGTGTCCAGTCTCCAGCCTGGGTCCTCCAGTCGAGCTGACAGCAGCTTAACTCCTGAGTCTCCTGGATGATTGTAGCTCAGGTCCAGCTCTGTCAGATGGGAGGGGTTGGAGTTCAGAGCTGAGACCAGAGAAGTACAGCCTTCCTCTGTGATCAGACAGCCTGACAGCCTGCAGACACAAAACAACACACATCACGCATCAGCCGAGGCTCCTGATGATTCAGTGCATATCTGTGTTTAAGGGTATAATTTGATCATATTCATCATCTTAGCTGTCAGTAATTTACCAATCAGCACTAAACACAGAGTATCACTGAAGGTAATGGAAATGCCATTAGTTTTGCAAACATTTGGTCCTGAATCAACATATTATACAGATTAAAATGGTTAACTGAAGATGCCATCAGATGAAAAGTCAGACGATCACCAAAGAAATTACAATACATATATACACACACACAAACATATGTATAGCAGACGTCCCATGTACAGAGGCTTTTATGGGCTGAAATATGTGCCACTAGAAACTGAATTTGAACCATCAATATTTGAATTTGAATGGCTAAACTTGATTAATTGCATTAAAAAACTGAATTTGAATCACATAATTTGAATTTGAATCACATAATTTGAATTGTTGCATTGAAAAACTGAATCTGAATGTCATAATTTGAAATTTAATTTATCAGTTTGGAAAATTCAAGTCTCTATATATTTCACATTCAGTTCTCACAACTCAAATTCAGTTCTCAAAATTCAATTTCAATTTACTGTGACTGACATCCGGGTACTTGAGGAAGAGCAATCGAGCGCAGATAACCAGGACTTCTCTTCGGCCAATCAGCGCCTTCGATTTCACCAACGTAATTTACCTTAACGCTGACTGGTTGCCTGCTTGTTGCCACCTGCCACGAATCGGAGGAAGAAGTGGCTGATCCGAACACTGGCTTGACCATGGATGAGGCTGGGACAAATACGGTAATGGCAGTTTACAATATATTTTAACGATCTTTTGTTTAACTGTTGTTCATGTTATAGCCATTGGTGGAACCGTTTCGTTTCGTCAGCGAGCATAAACAAATCATAATGTTTACAATGACATTAGACTACTAGCACGTTAGCATTGTTTCAGCCGAGTGTTGCTGTAACGTTATATGACAAGTAGCAGACGGGGTGACCATTAGGTTGTTAAACGTTATGCCTATGATATACTGTATGTTTGGTAAATAAGAAAAGGCTAGCTTGACAGCCATAGCATGTCCGACTATGCATGGTGCATAGTGCAACTTCACTTGACCCTCACAAATAAAGTGGAGATTGTTAGAAAATGTAGAAAAAGTCTGCCAGAAGTAAGGAGAGAAGTTACCACAGTTCAGCTATTAAACGCCAAGTCCTTACCGCAGTACAGGACAATTACCCATTAACATCAATGTCCCAATTCCAAATGTTGCACTGTAACTGCATATGAAAAACATATAAATAAATACAACAGGATCTACCATGTTGAATCAAGTTTATTTTACATTTAATTTCTTTTCATTAAATGTATATATTAGGAATCGAGGAAAACGTCTTATAGAGAAGATATAACACTTAGAACGAGTTTTTTTTTAATATAAATTCCAAAAAAGATAAAGAAATTATGAAATGTTTGACCTATTTCGGCAATTAGTGGTCATATTGACCGGACATCATTTCGCGGGTTTCATTGTTTCATTTTTCGCGGGGTTTGCTGCTTTCTTGTCTCTAACTATTAGCTGTCTCCAGCTGTGCTTATTTGTGCATTTACTTGTAAGTTAATTATTATATATTTGCATTATATAGCCTGGTTGCCACCATGGGCAAACAAAAACGGGAGTTCCCTCCTCCGTGAAACAGCAAGCGGAGCTGTTCGGCGCTGAAGTGACGCGACTCTATGTACCAGGGAAAGCCGAGGAAGAACGTCTGCATCCTGAGCACTGTGCACAGAGGTACCTGTGTGGGTACCTTTAGTGCGGCGAAAGCAAAGCCAAAATCTGTGATGTACATAACAACACGTAGTACGGCGAGGACGTCCCGGACCAGATGCGAGTGCGTAGCCTACTCCGTCAAAGGCAGTAAACCAAGATAGCCAGTGGCGGTCCTCTCTAACATCCTCGCCCTGGCTGGGATCAATGCCCGCATCTTATTCAAGGAGCACCAGCAGCAGGAGAGCCCGGAGGAAAGTCCTGCAGCAGCAGCAGCAGAGGAGCTGACGGCAGAATACATGGAGGGGAAAGCGGCCGCGGCAGTCGGCACAAGGTGGCAGCAGCGGGGGCAACCACCGCAGCAGCAGCAGCAGACACGGACACGGAGGCAGTGCCGGTCCAAAGAGCTGCAAACGGAACAAAATGTAGGGCACTTGATGTGCCACAAGCCCGAGTGTAACTGTGCGAGCAGAGCGGAGGTAATCTGTAGACTGTGACCAGTGATGAAAACGGCTCTTTTTTTGTTTTAGATCAGCTCGTTTCCAGCTTTTTCGATTTTTTTTCATTATATATTCTATATATTTTTTATATTTTATGTATTGATTATATAGATAAAATGTTTCATAATCAAATAAGTTATTTTTGATTGTTAATTTTCTTGTCCTGAGTTTTCTCTATTTAAATTTTGTGTAAATATATGCAATAATTGCGGTTTACTATGTGCGATGATATGATGATAAATGTATAATTAAACTTGTAAAAATGTACACGTTGTTGTTATTTCGTTTTTTTGTTTTTTTTAAATATCATGACACAATGAATGCATTCATTACTCAATTGGGTATTTACATGAGAGATTAGAGTTTAAAATCTAGCGGTTCAAATGACCGCTTACCGCCGTTCTAGTAGTGTAGTAGTAATTCATTGCCATAGATGACAAGTGTTAAGGTTCTTGATGTTCTCTGTGTGTGTCAAAGTGACAAGTCATCATTAATGGTCCTCCATCATTTTTCTTCCACTTCTTTTCTCATTTATATAGTCTAATGTGCCTTTCTACCACTTAATTGATATTTTTCTCAAGTTGTGGTCAAATCAAGCTTCTTTAGTTGCCATGCAAAGTCCATAGTAGACTTATTGTGTATCTCTAGCCATTTGAGACATTTATGGACCTTTTTTATGGATTTGAGTTTCCACAATCATTGTGCCTAACTAATAATTCTTGGGTGGTTAAGTATATGATGTATTGTGTAGCTCCTCTAACCTACTGCTTCATTTTAATACGTTTGACAGGGAGACAACACAGAAGTCATCAATTCGGCAAGACATCTCTTAAATTTACTCACAAATCTAACACCCCCCCGGCCCTGTTGCGCCCAGTGCCCAACATAGAGCCATCCCTGTTGGGTCCAGCACACAACAGCAAACTGCCCCAGAGACTCCAAGGTTTTGTGTCTAGTTTCACAACATATTAACATGTATAACAGTTCAATCATTTAATCCCTGAGATATTGTATACCGTTCATTTAGATTTTGACTACTTAGCATTGTAAGGTGCTACAAGTACTTGTGTGATGGGGAGTTGAAGATACAGCAAATTTCCAAAGAGGATGTCTCTGATTCTCAGTATTCATCACTTATCTCCCAGGTAAGAGGTCTTAAGGGTTTTACTGCTGTAAAATGTTTGGCATCACATCTTTGTAATACAGAATTCTCAGCTGCCACAGAATTCATTGAAATCAGGGAATTTACTCTAATTTCATTCGAGATAGGGATAGTCATGGGCTTTACTCTTCTTTTTTTTATTTTATCAACCTTTGTCATGGAACACAGTGAAAGTTAGTCAACATTTTTGTTGTTGCTTTTGGCTAGAAGAGGAGCTTTGAAATGCCTTGACTAACATTTGTATTAATTTCTTGTTAATATTGTAGATAAAATGTCCATGGCAGATACATTTCAGACACCACAAATTAAGTCAGCCCAGATTAAGCAAAACATTCATTATCATGGCAGCAATATTATGCAACACATGTCAGGTTTCAGGGGTCCTGATTCAATGAGCTGTGATGCTTTAAAAATCAATATTTTGAAAAAGTGCCTGGATTTCAGAATGCTTCAGCAAAGGCAAAGATATCATTGAGTCAATACAGCGATTCTGAGAATCAGTACAGATAGAGCTGGGCAATATATCATTTTTACATCAATATTGTGATATGAGAATAGATATTGGCCGTGATTGATATCTTAATATTGTGGTATAGCACAAGTGTTGTCTTTTCCTGTATTTAAATACTGTATTTTGGAAAAGGAAAGCAATTTTCTGAACTTTGCAAACTGTTTTGCTGACCCATTTTTGCCTCTACCTCCTTGGTCATCATATTCACATTAATAATAACTGTTTATCAGAAATCCCATGTTTAAATATCATATGAAAGAGTATTGTGAAAACATTAATACAGAACTATTTGGTCAAAAATATTGTGATATATGATTCTGTATATGATTTCTGTATGTATGTGTCTGTGTCTTTTTAAGGTTGAGTCGGCCACAGAGGCTACAATGACTGAACTGACTGAGGAAATTTTGAGCTGTGGCTATAATGGACCTGTTAATGTTGAAAAGAGAGAAGAAATTGTTCGGTATAATTGTTTTTTCACTATGCTGATACTTGTCAAGGATGTTCATACTTATGTTCAGATTTTTTTTTTTTTTTTACCTTTAACTTCATACTGAATTTCTGTTTTTCTTTCTATATTTTAGTGCTGTTGTTCTTCATGCCATACTTCGGCTGCTGCCCCTTCTCTCCCAGCTACGTGAAGGTCTGAAACTTTATGGTCTCCTTGATCTAATGAGCCAATACCCAAACATCTGCCAACCACTCTTTGTCCCTGGGGTGGAGGTGAAGGTGAGTTAATAAATGTAGGCTTTAGTATGGATGAACTGATGCCACTTTTAACTGCCAATAATAATTAAAAGTCCTAAACTTCATATATCAGATATCAGCTTATCTCAAATACCAATCATGTCTTTTTAAGGATTTTCCTAAAAAACAGTGAATAGAGTCTAGAGATGTTCCGATACCATTTTTTCCCTCCCAATACCGATTCCGATACTTGTATCAGACTGGCCGTCCTGTGCGCGAGTCAGGTGGCATAGACTCGACCTGTTGCAGAGCGTCATCTGGTATACGACACACTCATAGCTGGTAAATAGATTCCTATTTATAATAAATTATGTGGTATCGGTGCCTGGACTCCAGTACTCGCCGATACCGATGCCAGCAATTTCAGCAGTATCGGAGGCATTTCTGATACTGGTATCGGAGTCGGAAACAACTCTTATAGAGTCATACAAAAGTAATCCATCGTAATCATCACTTATGACCCACCAGCACCGCTTGCTCTAACTATCAAGCTTACTCGACTACCACTGCTCTCTCTTTGATAAACTCATAACAATCCATTGTTTCTCTCACCAGGCTGATGCTGACTTTGTCTTTGCGGCATGCCATCCTGAGTTCAGTGAGAAGGGCTCCAACAAAGAACAAGTGGAAGTGAGCGTTATGAACCATCTACAGGACTTCTTGCAGGAGCTGGAAGCATGTAATTACTCATTCAGTTTTCCTCTTGTAAACTCACAGTGTACTTAGTTTCTTTGTCTTACACATTTCATCAAGCTTCCATAAAGATTACATTGTCATTGTAAGTACACTTACTGTATGTCAGATATTAGGTTTCCAAATTCTACCTCTGTGCTAGTACAGGTAAGCCATGTCCAGTATTTAATTTACATGATTGTTTGCTTTATCTGTCTCTGAAAAGGTGAACATCCAGAGGTGGGTGACTATCCAGGTCACCTCTCCCCCAGTACATTTCTGCAGTGGCTCACAGGACAGGGCCACATTCCTGTCTTACCAGAGGAGAAGAGAAACTTCAGTGTCTTTGTGCAGTTCAATCACACCTGTCACATTCAGTATGGTGTACATACGGTTTGCTACCCAACAGTCGCCGCATGTAGCAATACAATCCACCTGCCTGTTAAGCACATGCAAAATTATATGGAGTTCAAACAAGTGATGACAGAGGCCTTCCATCTTGGGCAGGCATTTCATCAGGTTTAGGTGAAATGTTGCTATTTCCAATATGCAGTGCTAAAAATAGACTACTGAATGTTTATCTTTCATGGTTCAAGTACAATTCACTTACATTCAGGCTCAAGTGGTTATACATTGGGTTAAGATATTTGTTCAGTCTTTTTTGTAAAATTCAGTTTGCAACTGTTCACCTAATTTCTCTGTTCATGGGTGGAATTAATGACCCAGGACTATAGCTAGATTAGCTTTTTGATTAGCAGTCAATATGAACAATATACACAGCCATTCGGTAATAAACAACATTAATAAATTATTTGTTTTTGTCCTGTCCCTTGAGATACCCATCCAGTAACATTGATTTATTTGATTAACTTTCTCTTTATCCTTTGGAAAGTAACCAAAAACATTTATAAAAAATATAACAGACATGTGTGGCTAATTGATTCATTTTATTTTCCATATTTTAGAAAGCATATATCACTGTTAGCCATTACATTGAATGTTACGCTTCAAACAGCATTTCTACATCACATCCAAATGTTGTTTTCAGAGAAGATGTCATTCACTGTGTTCTTTCCCTCCTCACTGTGGTTGTGTCAGCTTGACAGAATGAATGTAAGGATGTCCAAAAAAAAAGTATGGACGCAAAATACAAAGTGCCTACCTAATCAGGAAAGGTGAGTATCATTAAGTGTGAACAATAGTGGCATTTTGTTATTTATTTAATTTCAATTAGTTTTCTTTGAATGGAAGTTGAACTATATGGTACTAGGGTACATGGGGTCCGTGACTGGACTTGTACAATCATGAATGATCATGAATTTTAGCTTTTAGTCTTCTGACTGGCTCAGACATGGCTGTCAATGATGGCGAAGTAGGTACAAAGCATGTGAGAGTGTGGTCAAATAAATGTCTCTTCCAAAATTATATGAATGAGACAGGGGATCCATGGCAAGGCGTAGAGATTCAATGTCCTCGGTCGTCAATGGACATTCCACTTCTGGCACGGTAACACCTGGAGTGGCAGAGTTGAGAAAATAATATTTAGAAGCAGGACAACAATATCATTGGCATTATTACTCAACTGCCACATTTTGCTCAGACATCTCTGGCTCTCTGACGGGGTGCTGCAGCATCCCAAGCTCCCACAGCTGGTTTGGGGAATGGAAGCCCTCTGTCCTGATAGGATGATCATTCCATCCAGCAGAAAACTTGGCCAAATCCGCCTTGAGTCTGGGGAGGAAGGTGTACTGAGCACAGAAGAGATGAAGATTATCCGAGATGTCGAGGGATCCATCTTCCTCCAAGCTGTGTAATACGTCATAGTAAACGTGTGTAACTCCTGTCCACACGTCCCTCCATACACTGTAAACCCGAATAAGTTCAGAATACTCAAAACTTTTGTGGAAACCGATTACCTCAAAGTTTTTGAGTAAGTAAATTAGAATATTTAAGTAAGTTTGTACTTACATATTTTTACATCATTTACACTCAAATATTACTTATTAAAAAAAAATTGTGAGTGTACTGTACTTAAAACATTTGTTTTAATTTGTATATACGTTTTAATTTTTTTGTATTGACTTGTTATGATGATATTGTACTTAATTGATCAACATCTTTAAACTCAAAAAAATATAGTGGTTAGTAACCAAAAAGATAATTTTACAAAGCTCATAAACTACTAATTTTTTTAAGTTCAGAATACTCAAATAAACTTCTTCACACAAAAATGTAGAATATTTCAATGTTTTTATTCAGATTTTATTCTTTTTCTCCAAACCACTTTGGTCACAGCAACAGAGCTGTAAGTATACAAACACCACATACACACATCTGTATGCTAACCATGGACATCCAACTTGTAAAACCAGGCCAACAAATGCACAATCTGAAAATGTAAACACATCCCGTTTGGTTGAAGGATACCTTGCATATCATGAACCGTCAACATATACATCCACACATACATTATATAAAAACTGATTTGTATGGTTATGTATAAATCACTGCAAATGTTTAAATGTTTGTATAAAAGCATTGGGAACTTGTGCTCAGTGTAAAGGTATGGCCTTTCAAAACAGCATCTTCAAGTTTTTTTTACATCTATGGCCATTCAAGGAAATAAATAATTTGAAATGAATAAAAAATAAATTAAATAAATAACCAAAAAGTAAATATCAGGATATCAGATATCAAGTCATTGCACATGAATAAAAAATAAATCAAATAAATAACCAAAAAGGAAATTTATAGATTTAAAATCTATGCCTTTTGAAAAGAGAGGCCAACAAAAACTCTGTTTCTGTTGTTTCTCCAGGTAAACGAATCAGACACACCTTTTTGGTGCATTATTTTTCTCCTGCACTCACCCTGGTGCATTTTTGGAAGTTAGTGTATATCTGCATAAGCAGAAAAAAAACT
>CAEMYA010000723.1:111482-129704 GCA_903131615.1 Diplodus sargus | reverse complement strand
CCCCCCCCCCCCCCCCGCCACAGTCTCAGAAAATACTGGGGGAAACGCTGTTTACCATAGTAATATTCCAGTATAGTCGTATTTCAGTTCTGTGGATATTAAGCGGGAGAACTATACACATTTTTGTACTGGCTTTTGTATTAATTGTATATAATTATCTTGATAATTCAATCATTATACACATGATCTGAGGAAAGTTGTCCCTTCATCATCCACTCAACACATCTACAGTACTGACCTTTGACCTTCAGCACCACGTGTTTTTCCTTCAGGATGTGTCCCTCCCTGTTGTAGACGGTGCAGGTGAAGGTGCCTCTGTCACAGTATGTGAGGTATCTCAGGGTCAGACTGAGGTCTCCAGGCAGTTTTCCTTTCATCTCTGTTCGACCTTTGTAATATATGTGCTGTTCTTCAGGCTGCTCAGAACCGTTCTGATACACATGGAGCTTCCTTCTTAATTCGTCCCTCCACACCACTGTAGCGACTTTAGAGCGGCACAGTGGGAATTGCCACAGGCAAACTGTGGTTTTGCAGGGCAGCTGGACAGACTCCGCCCCTGAATCCACCTTCACCTGGTAGACTGAGAGACAACAAACCACAACATCAGCTGTACAGACAGCAGCAGGAACTGAGATGGTAACATGACCTCACTGTCTCATCCTTAGTTTATAATCCCAGACCTCACTGTTCACAGTCTGTCTCAACAGTCAGGGAGCTCCCAAAATAAAGATGCTGCCCAGGTGCATGATGGGTAGTGTAGTAGTAGTGACATACCTGACATGAAATACTGCCTAAAATGTCGATAAATAGTCCAAACAAGAAGTCCAAGAGACAGGAGAACCAGGAGAACCAGGAGAGCTTTTTTCCACCACGGTGCTGTGGAAACAGAAACATAAAGAACATGATCTCTGACCTCTGACCTCTGACCTGTATCTACAGGAGGTTTTAGGGTTAGTTGCTGACCTTTGACCTGCAGCTGTACGTCCGTCACTCTCCATTCTCTCTTTCTCCCCCTACTGAGCCATCTGACGGTGCAGGTGTAGGAGCCGCTGTCAGAGAGCTGGAGTTTTGTCAGATTGAGGCTGAGGTCTCCAGTTTCCAGAGCGTCAGTCTTCATGGATGTTCGGCCGCTGTAAAGCTGGTTTTGGTCTCTAAGTTCGTCACCTTCCAGCTGACGCTGGTGGACGGTTGAAGGATTGAGATCGTGGCGGCTCCACACCACTGAGGGATCGTCCAGTTCATCAGCAGGAAAGTCACAGGGCAGCAGGACAAACGGGTCCCAGTCATACGCCTCCACAGCTGAGGCATGCTGGGAAACTGTGAGGTCACACAGACAGAGAGGGTCAGTGACAGCAGCCTTATTTCATGTCCTGAGTGAATGTGTTCCTCTGCAGTGTGTGCAGCCTGTAAACTGTGCTGCTAAAGCTCAACTCAGACTCTGTGTGAATGAAGGCCAACATTTACATCCACATGTGACGCTGCTGTCAGCAAAGCATCATTATTACGTCTGTGAGCAGAAGCCATCAGAATGTGAGCGAGCAAGTACTTTGTACTTTTACCTTTATACTTTTACTTTTATGTTTGTGTGTTTGTAGGTTCATCCCTTTAATGGTGGAGTGATGGGAACACGGCTCAAAAGAACATTGCAAACTGTTAGCCGACTATCAGTATGTTTGTACATTACATGAATGAGCTTCTCTTGAGAAATAAAAATATAATAAAAAAATAAAAAATAAAAAAAAGAATGTGAGCGAGCTGCAGGGATCTAATCCTGAAGAACAGAAGTGAGGACAGTGTGACTGTACAGTCTTCTACATTCATCAGTTCAGTCCTGGTGAATTACAGGACTGAACTTAACTTTCACTGTGAGCTGTTTCCAATAAATCACCTGCTTGATGCTGACTGCTTTGACACTCATCTGGGTTTTCCGTTAGTTCAAAAGCTGTTGTCAGTCCAGCCTGGTACCACTGAGCTCCACCTCAGGTGACCCCTGTGCTCACAGACCTCCCTGCACTCAGCACCTGCAGCTCTTCACCTGCACTAATACCTGACCGTCTGTCACTACACTTCTTTAAACCTTTCTCAGTCTGGTTGTCAACTTCTGGATTCTGCAGAACTATTAGCAGTCGTCACAATTCAGCCAATCACCAGAGAGCAGGACCGACCGCAGATTGTTGTTGAGCTGTTTGTTTGTTGTTAGTTTGGTTTTTATTGTTGCTGATAACAAGTCATATTTGAGTCTGATTATTCTAGATGTTTGCTTCATTAATATTAGACTCCGACAGCATTTTATTTGTTCTCTGATTATTTCCTTCTTCACTTCTGTCCAGCTAGTGTTTTCTTGGTTCTGTTTCCTGCAGCAGTTGGAGAAACACTGAGCTGATGTTTCTGTCTGACTGCTGATCTAATCGATTCATTTAAAATGTGCTGCTTTGTCTCTGATGCAGCTTCCTCTCACACACACACACACACACACACTAATCTACACAAACTCACCTGTCACCAGCAGCTGGACGATGCTGATCGTCTCAGTCTTGTTACGACTTGAACCGGCTGTTTCAACTCGACACTCATAAGTACCGACATCTTCTCTTCTCACGTCCTTCAGGATCAGAGACACGTCTCCATTCTTCAGCTCATCGTCCATCAGCTGCACTCGACCTTTAAAGGACGAGTGCAGCTGGTGGGTCTGATGTATATGTCTATCTCTCCAAAACAGGATGTCTTTTGGTGGCTGTGGTTTAGATCTGATCCACTCTGCGGTTGCGATGTTGACGTCACCAGTCTGACACAGCAGAGTTACCTTCTGTCCCACTCGTCCCATTAACACCACAGGCTCTGAAAACCAATAAAACAGATGTAGAGAGGATCAGTGGTTAGATGAGTGAAGGACAGCAGAGAACAGACAGGAACCCTGATATCACCTGGAGACATCCACTCATCACTCAGAACATCTGCTGACACTGTGAAACATCAAGCTGCTTCAACTTTCTCATGTGATGAACAGCAACATCCACTCAGCCAATCAGAGCACAGCTTTCATATCCAGACAGACAGCAGACAGTGGTACAAGTCAGTGACAGTAATAATATACGTGCTGGGCCTTTAACACACCTGTTGGTCATGTGGTAAACACTGTGAGCAGGTAGAACTCCTGTAATATGACTGATGACTGATGACTTCTTTACTCTCTGCAGCAGTTTGACTCCGTCAGATAAAACACATACAGTCGGATCATTGATGGAGAAACACTTTATATCTTAAATCTCATGTTTCACCTCTTTAACTTTAACCTGATGAATTATACACATCACATTTCAATAAAGCCAGAGTGAGTCTTTAATGATCATCATTGATTGATCTGATTGGATCACAGTCAGTCTGTGAAACAGCCTCACTGTCACATTCATGTCATGATGTCAGTGTGGATGTTCCTGCTGGACTGTTTCTCTCTGACTGTCTCTGACTGTTTGAGTCTTCATGGACAGCTGGAGGTTTCTGTCTCACAGCTGCAGAGACTCATCAGCTCCAGATTCAGGGACTGCTCTGCTCTTCTTCTTCTATTAACTTTACTTTAGTAGTTTTATCATAATAGAACAAAAATACAGAAGAAACTAACATAAACGGTCACCAAGAGAAATAATAATCAGTGACTCCTTTCACCTCTTGTCTTTACTAGATGAGAAAGTAGCTGCATGTGTAACACTATTACCTGTGTATCTGTCTGTGGTATATACATATTCATGTGTGATCACCATTTGATCCAATATCTATGAAATATGTCTATACAGAGTCTTAGAGAAGGTCAGGTTCTTCATCTCCTTTTACAGTCCTTATCCACTCTCCTTTTGTTGGCGGTTCTTTGTTGAGACATTTTGTAGTTATTGCTTTCTTACTCGCTCCAAGCAATATTTTAAGAATGTACTTGTCCTGAGTGTTACACTCAGCAGGTATATTACCTGAGTATAAAGTGACAAAGCTGTCATTGATTTCATAGCCCAGCATTGATTTTACTTCTGTTACAGTCTCTAACCAATAAGATTGGATTGCAGTGGTCAGCTGGTAAATAATAATAAATAAACCTAATAATATTCTTCCATGAGAATTCTCTCCACAGGTCAGAGCTGGAGGTGGTGGACTGTATTTTACATATATTTAACCACTCTTCTTCTGTTAGGTTCATGTTTGCTTCCTTCTCCCGTTGAGTCTTAAAGTATAAAGTAGAGTGACTCTTAGAGGATTGTAAACTTGAGTACAGCCTAGATATTATTTTACTTTGGCCGTTGTCCTTGTATGCATCAGTACAAACATTTATGAGACTCTCTTCAGTTACCTGACACATTTTAATATTCGTATTGAAGTGATGTCTAAGCTGTAAATACCTGTAGAAGTCCTGTTAATCTAAACTGTGGCTGTCATGAAGACTTTGGAAACTTTTTAATCCCTTATTATTTTTAATTAAGCTGTAGGATGTGATGCCTTTCCTGGTCCACTGTTCAAACCTTGAATCAGCTGTGCTGGTTTAAAATCTCTTTTATATGCTATCACCATGTTAGCAGCTGTATAGTTCTCTCACATTCTACCTTTTTACATTCTTTAAACCAGATATTGAGAGGAACATTGTCCATCAGCTTAATCTATCTGAATAAAGGATCTTATTGGTTTTATCACTCAGAATGGATTGAAGGGGTACAGTCAGTTGAATTGTAATCATCACATTCCTGCCTTCTCTTTAGGTAACTGAAGTGTTTCAGCTGTATTCTCGGCTTCCTCTCCTCCAGATGAACCTGGAGATCATTAGTTTCCACTCATTGAACTGTTTACTGGTATCTGTACAGGTTTGAAAGAGGAACAACAATCAATATGTAATATGATCATCTGTATGATCTCTATCAGATTATACATGTTCAGTGTTAAAGGTGCCATCTATCCAAATCTGTTGTATATCTGTTGTGAAATATTAGTGAGACCCTTTGGTACAATAACAAAGAGGTATTTATTATCAGTAGTTTTCCATTTAAGATTGTAACGTATGTTTTTTTTTTTTTTAAATATTTTTTTGGCCTTTCATGGCTTTATTCATAGAACAGCTGAAGATAGGACAGAAAATGTGGGGGAGAGAGGGGGAGTGAAACACAGCAGGGGGACCCAGGCCGGGGGTCGAACCTGGGTCCGCTGCAGAGCCTCAGCACATGGGGCGCGCGCTCTACCCACTGAGCTAAACGGCGCCCCGTAATGTATGTTTTTATGTAGCAGAGAGTTTAATGCAAGATTTGTGTTTTCTGTCTGGTTCCTATTCAGGACAAAAATTAAACAAACTGTTTGAGGAGAGACTTAAGTGTATTCAGGCTAGAGTCCTCGTACAGACATATCTCATGTTCTCTGTCTTTAACTAGAATTCCTGTTATTCAACATCTTCTCTAATTACTTGAGCAAGTGGCTCCATGAATAATGCAAAGAGGGAGGAGTCACGTGAGCAGGACCTGGGAGATGGCAGCGCCAGTCTGTATAGGTGTATGGCTGTTGATTCGGAGGAGAACGGAGGAGGTAGGCAGGGTTGGGAGAAAGTGGAGAGAGGGAAATGTGGTCGCTCTCAGGAGAAGGAGGGAGAAAGGGTGGTGAAAATGGTGAGGGCCGAAGAGGAATTTCGGGTCATTTTTAAGCTGAAGGATCAGGTGGGAGGAGGGTTTAGGGCTATGAATCCTCTTAAAGTTGCTGAGTCTCTAAGGTGTGTAGGGGAACGGTTGGATGCTCGGATCTTGCCTAGTGGAGCAATGCTTCTGTTGTGCAGAAGTATGGATCAAGTTGGGAGAGCAATGAAAGTTGGGAAAATATTAGGGAAAAAGGTGGAGGTGATCATTCCTGAAAAGAAAAATGAGTTAAAAGGTGTCATTTATGGAGTGTGTGCTGACATATCAGAGGTGGAAATTAAGGAAAATATAAGAGGGGGAAAAGTAACAGATGTGAAGCGGTTTAAGGCCAAGGAAGGTGGAACCAAAAATACCCCAGTGTTGATAACTTTTGATGAAAGTCTTCTTCCAGTTCGTGTCTTTATAGGATGTTTGTCTTTCCAAGTCAGGCCCTATCAAAGACCTCCTTTGCTGTGTTTCAAGTGCCAGAGATTTGGCCATAGCAGCTTCCTGTAGGGGGAACAGGCGTTGTGCTAAATGTGGAGAAGATCATGACATCCTGAAATGTGAGCAGCTGGCTTCTAAATGTTGCAATTGTGGAGGAAACAGAGATCAGAGACCAGCATAAATCTCTTATGCAGAAGCATTAAAGAAAGTGGAAATGTCAAAGGCCTCAGGCCCAGCTGTGAGAATGCCTGTAAGCGGTCCGGCGGTGTCCAGGCAGCAACCTCCTCAGGTTCTATCAAGGCAAGAAATTGTAATCAATAAGGAGGCCCTCCTGGCATTTATAGTTGATGTGGTCTATGGTGCTTGGGAAAAGAAAACAAGGTCAGATGTTATTAAGTTTGTGTCTGAAGCTGCAGTGAGATTTTTGGGAGTAAAGGATTACTCCCCTCAGTCAATGCATGAGTATATGAGGGTAAGTCAGGAGCAAGCAGACCAGAAGTTAAGCAGCCAGTCTGAGAGGGGGGATGAGGAAGGGGAAGACATGAATGATGGTGACCTGTTTGAAGATATAGATGATGTTTAATCTTTTCATGATGTTTTGCATCCTCCAGTGGAATGCAAGAAGTCTAATAGATAACCGACAGGAATTTAAGAAATTAATCAGAGATTTTGAAGTTAAGCCTGATTTTTTGTGTGTTCAGGAGACGTGGTTAAAACCACATCTTGATTTTCTAGTTCCAGGATACACATGCCTGCGCAAAGATAGGCCTGATCAATCAGGGGGTGGGTGTGCAACTTTTGTCAAATCAGGGATCCGATTTAAAGTCTGCGAGTATGAACTATCTCTTGAATGTCTAATAGTTGAAGTGTGGAGTCACCAGGCCAAATTAAGTTAATTTGCATAATCCCTGTAAACCTTTAGGCTTGGCTGAACTTAAGGAGCTACTAAATAAGATTTCTTCCCCTCTCATTTGGGTAGGTGATTGTAACGCCCATAACCCTTTGTGGGGAAGTCAGGTAAGGGATGGGAATGGTGCTGTAGTTGAAGAATTGTTAGATAACTGTAGGCTAGTAGTTATGAATGATAGCAGACCAACTCGATTTGACAAATACTCTTAAAATGTCTTGTCTTGATTTAACTATTGCATCTCCAACCCGAGTAGGTGAGTGGGATGTACTGGGGAAGCATTCAATGGGTAGTGACCATTTTCCAGTCTTAAGCCAGTTTGGAAGATCCTTAATAGTGGTCCAGGGGGATTTAGGTAAAAGGTTTGATTTTTCTCGAGCAGAATGTGGTAAATTTGGGGTAGAAATTGGAAAAAGTTTAGGAGAAATCAATAGTGAAGAATCTATTGATGAGTTTAATGAATCCTTAAGTAAAATGATTTTTGATGTGGCTTTAAGGACAATTCCATGTAGATGAGTCCCAAAGGCTCGAGTAATAGTTCCGTGGTGGAATAGTGACTGTGATAAGGCGGTGAAAGAGAGAAAACAAGCTTTTAAGCTTTTTGCGCAGAAACCCTACTCAGAATAATAGTATAAAATTCAAACGCTGTAGGGCAAAGGTAAGGAAAATAATAAAAGATGCTAAAAGAAAGTGTTGGAGGGATTTCTGTGGGACCCTGGGACCGGATACCCCTGTTGGGCAGGTCTGGTCAAGGATTCATAAAATGTCAGGGAAAATGGTGAGGTCACTAATACCAGCCCTGTCTGATGGTAGAAGTGAAGCAGTCAATAATATGGAAAAAGCAAATATGTGTGTCAAAGTTTTTCAAGAGGTACATAATTCCAAGTCTTTAGGGGATTATGGTTTGCTGAGGAGGGAAGACATCTTGAGAACTGAAGGGGGGAAGTTAAATGTTGTATCTTCAGAAAATGAATTTTTTAATGTATTCTTCTCTATGAAAGCAATTCAAGCGGGAGCTAAGACCACTCCTGGCCAAGATAGTATCAGTTATGAAATGTTTCAACATTTAGATGATGTAGCTTTGGAGGAAGTTCTGGCTTTGTATAATTATGTGTGGGAGGCAGGTGTTTTACCTAAGGTGTGTAAACATGCTGTTGTGGTTCCTGTTCTGAAACCAGGGAAAGACCCTTCTTGCCCGTCGTCATATTGGCCAATAGCTTTAACAGCTGTTTTGTGCAAAGTAATGGAAAGAATGGTAACAAATAGGTTGGTTTATTTCCTTGAAACTAAAGATTTTTTTGTGAATTATCAGAATGGGTTTAGAGTTGGAAGAAACACTATGGATTCCATTGCAGTGTTAGATCAAGATGTTAAAAAGGGCATTATTAACAAAGAAGGGGCAATTGCTGTGTTTTTAGATATTGAAAAGGCGTATGATTCTATGTGGAAGGAGGGGTTACTAATTAAGCTTCATGATGCAGGTGTTAAAGGTAGGATGTTTTATTGGATTAAGGATTTCCTTAACAATAGATCTATTCAAGTTAAAATTGGGGGAGATCTTTCTGACACTGTAAACATTATAAATGGAACTCCACAAGGATCAGTTATTAGTCCTGTCCTCTTCAGTATAATGATTAACGATATATTTTCAAGAGTTCCTAATCATTGTGGGAAGTCTCTGTTTGCAGATGATGGGGCTGTCTGGAAGAGGGGGAGGAACTTGCATGTTCTTTTTCATCAGATGCAAAAGGCTCTGGATCAGGTTGTTCAGTGGGCTAATGATTGGGGCTTTAGAATTTCATCCTCCAAAAGTACATTTATGATTTTTGGGAATAAGAGGAAAATTCCTGCCTTGAATATTTTGCTGTATGACTGTCCAGTGGAAAGAGTTAAAGAGTTTAAGTTTCTCGGTCTATGGATGGATGAAAGACTAACATGGAAAATCCATTTAGAGAAAGTAAGTGTGAATATAAGTGTGAAAAGGTGATTAATATCCTTCGATGTCTCGCTGGGAGTGACTGGGGTGCTGATCGAGATACTCTAACTATGATTTATCGTGCTATGATTAGATCTATTCTGGATTATGGGTGTGTGGTTTTTGGTTCCGCTGCCAAATCTGTAATATGTAAACTGGACCGGGTTCAGGCTAAGGCCTTGAGAGTCTGTAATGGAGCCTTTAGGACGACTTCTATTCCTGCTCTACTTATTGAAATGAGAGAATTACCACTGGAAATCAGGAGGAAAAAGTTAGGGCTCCATTACTGGGCTAAGCTGAGTTGCTCAAGTTCTAGTTCTGCCTCAAGATGTCTGCTAGAAAGTTCCTGGGAGTTTTCGGGAAATGGAAAGAAGCTAAATTTTTTACATTGTATAAAACAGTTGGCGGGGGATTTTGGAGTAGAATGACAGAGAATGGCTGGGCATGTGTGGTCTCCTGTCCCGCCTTGGTTTCTTCCTGAACCTGAGGTTTTGCTGTCTCTCCTCGAAGAAGGGAGAAATAGTCAATGTAAAGATGTGAAAATGATCCTGAATCAGTTTGAAGGATTCATGAACATTTTTACTGATGGGTCAAAGGATCCTGTCTCGGGGAAAACTGGGGCTGGGATTTTTGTTGCAGATGAGAATCTTCAATTCAGCATTCGCTTATCAGACAATTTATCTGTATTTTCAGCTGAACTGTTGGCAATTTTAAAAGCTTTGGAGTGGATAGAGCAAAATAAGCCTCAGAACAATGTTATTTGTTCAGATTCTGCTGCCGCTTTGGTGGCTCTAGAAGAAGGCTCCTCTGGTGCCCGCCCAGATCTGGTCATGGAGATTCTGTGTTGTCTCTTAAGAATTGAGAGTTCAGGGTGCCATGTGTATTTTATGTGGGTGCCTGGACACTTCGGGGTAGAGGGAAATGAAGTTGCCGACAGGTTGGCTGGAGAGTCTTTGTCTAAAGAAAATATAGAATTGAATTACATGATGGGTAAGAGTGAATGTGTGAGTATCTGTAATGAAAAACTTGAGTTGCAGTGGCAGAATGAGTGGAACCAGGAGCAGAGGGGAAGGCATTATTTTTGTTTGCAACCCTCAGTGAAGTGTAAAAAATGGAGAAGTATGTTTGGGCGGAAGGATGAAGTTGTTTTAACGAGGCTGAGGCTGGGACATTGCTGTCTGGCCAGCTGCTTAAACGTCATAGGTAAGCATGAGAATGGGTTGTGTGAGTGTGGAGAATTGGAGACAGTGGTGCATGTGCTTCTTTCTTCCGGTCAGAGACGACAGCTGTTTATAGACCTGTATGATCTGGGTCTGTCTGTGATTTCCTTTCGAGGTATCTTTACAACAGGAGAAAAATCAGACTCCTTTGGGAGGGCAGTATTAAAATTTCTGCACTCTGCTGGATTATATGAGAAAATCTAATTAAGTAGTTCTGGGTATGACCGGTGGAGGGCAGCATTACGCTGGATAGCGTACAGCCTGCCGGAAATCAAGAAGAAGAAGAAGAAGAAGATGGCAGCGCCTTACCCCCAATTTCCACTGGATACGTCTCCGCTGCGTTGCGTCTCCGCCACGCCAGCGGAGCAGATACGTTTCACTTTAGTCTATGAGTCAATCCCCACCAGGTCCGCTGTGCTGCGTACCTGCTCCGTCCCAGCTCCGGCAGTCAGGAGCTCTCCGGCACAAATACGCAGGACTTCTATTTCTGGCGGATGCCGGAGCACGACGCAACAATTTAGCGGAATTTAGCAGGGAGCAGACAGGAAGTCAAGCGCCAAAATAACAAACAGCATCCGGTTACCTTTCACAATAAAACATTCCGTGTTGACACCAGCACACAAATCTAAAAAAAAAGACAAACACAAGCTCTACTGCTGATCCCTCGGTCGGGAACACTCCGTGTTGTTGTTTTTAATAACACAGACCTATAACTGCGGTCGGGAGTGAATATGTGATTATCGCGGGAACTTCTCGTCCTCCTGACGCCAGCTGTCTACCGTACTGCGCCGTGGCGCACTCAAACTGCAACAGGTGGGGATTGGCGGATGGCGGACGCCGGAGCAAAACCGGATCGGAGCTGCAACGCAGCGGACACGTATCCAGTGGAAATTGGGGGTTAGATATGCTCCCGTCCTTCCCCGACAATTAATAACAATTAAACTATGTAAACTCTCCTTGAAAGTATAGTTAAGGTCGTAAGCAGTCGGTGCTCCTACACAACCCAAAGTTACACGGAGTTACAAGACTTAAGCCATACAATGAACCAGGGAAAACGAAGTGTACAAACGCGCTTGAAGACCTCAGCCACCATGGAAGCTAACCCTGCTAGCCCCTCCAACAACGAAGCTAGCCAGAGAAACAACATGGGGGATATCTTCGCTGAAATTGCAAAGATGAACGCTACTTTGAATAAAGTGGCGAGTGATGTAGTGACAATCAAGTTGGACACAACAGAGCTTAAGAACAGTGTGAGTGCTTTACAAACTCGTCTTGAAGAAGCGGAAAGTAGCATCGGCGACATGGAGGATAGCACAGCCAGCATGGCTAATGAAAACAAAGTGCTAGACAGAACGTGGAGCAACTATGGAGCCGTGTTGATGATCAGGAAAATCGAGGGAGACGTAAAAACATTAGGCTGATTGGACTGAAAGAAGGAAAAGAAGAGGGGAATACAATGAATGACTACAAGGGAAGATACTAAATGAAGGATTAGGGCTGCAGGGGGATGAGTATGGGATCGAGAGGAGCCACAGAAGTGGGGGACCGCGGCCAGGTAATAATAATCCGCCGCGGGTTATACTGGTGAAATCTCTACGCTACACTGCCCGGCATAAAGTTTTGATGGCTGCGAAAAAAAAAGAGAGGGATACAGTGGGAGGACTGCACACTCTCCATCTACGAAGACATGACCAAGGAGCGCGCTGACCAACGAAGGCAGTTCTCCCCAATAATGAAGGCTCTGTGGGATCAACAGGTGAAACACACGCTGGCACACCCGGCAACCCTGAGGTTTACGTGGAAGGAGGAGAGTGAGCTTTATCGACCCGAAGAAGGCTGAGATCTTTGTTTGGGAAAATGTCCCAAACACGGAGAACGACTGACTGTGTGATATGAACATATGAGAGAGCAAAACTTTATTTTGAAGTTACGGCGAGGACGCAGACTCTTGGGTGCTGCTGTAACCGGACGGTTGGTGGAAAGAGCAGGAGGTACAGTCTACAGGACCTACACGGACCGGAATCACGCCAGGCCCAAGGCTTAGTACACTGTCATGTTCCCTTTAAAGACATTTTTTTTTGAGTTTTTGTTATTTTGCATTTTTTGGAGGTGTTTTTATTATTATTTTTATGACGGCAGGAGTAAGGCATTTATGTGTATTGAAGGAGTGGGGGGTAGATCTGTGGATGAGGGTGGAGGGAGGCAGGAGTGTATACCTTATAGAAGCAATGAGTAGTGGGCATATCAATATAATGACATGGAATATTAATGGCTGCAGTACGCCAATTAAACGCAAAAAAATACTCACCTATCTTAAATCTAAAGGCACAGATATTGCATATATTCAGGAAACACACTTCAGGGATCAAGATGAAGCTATAAAAATGAAACGCGATTGGGTCGGCCATGTTTTTCATAACTCAGTATCAAGCAAGAACTGTGGGGTTGTTATCCTTGTCAACAAAAAGTTGAATTTTGTGGTATCAAATCAATTCAAAGACTCTCATGGACGAATTTTAGTTGTGGAAGCACTTGTTAATGGAGTTAAAGTAGTACTTTGTAATTTATACGCTCCCAACAAAGAAAACATATCCTTTGTTCATGAGGTCAGTAATATACTGGGTTTTAATCAAACATTGGACGATCATCTTGATCGCAGTAAGGTCAGAACAGGTACGTCCTCAAGAGACAGAGCAGCATTAGATATCCTACAAGAAGAACTGGGTTTGATCGATATCTGGAGACTCATAAATCAGAATGAACAGGAATACACATTCTATTCTCACGCACACAGATCTTATTCACGAATAGACTTTTTTTTGGTTGCTGGCTCACTTGTTGATTTGGTAATAGACTGCAATATAGGAGTTATCGCAATAACAGACCATGCACCCGTCGAACTACATATAGATTTGTGCTCTAATAAAGGTAAAGTTGGACGATGGAGACTAAATACAAGTCTATTACAGGACGAACAACTTGCTACAAAACTTGGGGGGATATTAGGATATTTTTAGACATTAATAGGGGGACAACAGAAAGATTAGCTACTGTTTGGGATGCACTTAAGGCGTTTATTAGGGGGAAATGTATAGCTTACAGTTCATGGAAAAAAAAGGACAATAAGAAAAAAGTACAACTATTGGAGAGAGAAATAGGTAAATTAGAGAAGCATTTAGCTGGAAAATATGATGAAGAAGGTTTCAGGAAAATCTGTCAACTAAAATTGGAGCTACATGAAATACATAATAACAAAGCAGAGTATTCACTATTTAGGCTCAAAACAAATTTTTATGAAAATGGTGAAAAAACTGGACGATTATTGGCAAGACAACCAAAACGTCTGGATTCAAATAATACTATTACGGCAATTAGAAAAGATGATAAGCTATTTACATCAGCTAACAAAATTTATGAAGTTTTCAAAAAAATTTATGAAGATCTGTATACGTCTACATATTCGACTTGAACTCTTTTTTCCAAAAGGTGGAACTACCACAACTCCCCTCTGAGGAAAAGGATAGGTTGGATACTTGTAAGAAATTACATAGTCTTACTGTCTCACTGATCCAATGTGCTTAAGTAGAGAATGACATTTTGCATGAAGTGTTAAAAGAAGCCACAGGTGACAACACTTCCCCCACATGGAAAGATACAATTTAGATAAAATGCCATTTGCTGTTTATCTGTTACTGCATCAAAGGGTCACTGTCCTGAGAGGACAGGATTCACCCAACATCAAAGACTCATTGTAATGTAAAGAAACTGTGTTTTATGACTGTCGTAACCGGAGGCAACCTCCTCACACTGACTGTATTTAAACAGAAATCATGTTAGAGTTTGTCTGAAGAACGCTCTTGCCTTCTTCTCCACGCTGCGTGAATAAACGAGCAAATGATTTATTACGCTGAAATCTGAAGTTCTTCGGAGACTTAGCAACTCTCTACCTCACAAGGAGAATTTCCACGACATACTCCTATAACAGAGGCTAAAGTTAGAGCAGCTATTAAGAGTATGAAAACCGGGAAGTCACCTGTGTGGATGGCTTCCCGGTGGAGTACTATAAGAAATATGTTGATATTCTCTGTCCATTTCTCACAGAGGTTTTCCAAGAAGCGTTTCAATATGGTTCACTCCCAGAAAGTTTTAAGGAGGCCATTATATCATTAATACCAATAAAAGATAAGGATGCAACTGACCCAGCTAACTATAGACCCATCAGCTTGATAAATGTTGATTGCAAAATATTATCCAAGACGCTAGCAATAAGATTAGATCAGGCCTTACCTAAAATTATTCACAAAGATCAAGTGGGATTCATAAAACACAGGTCATCAGCTGATAACATGAGGAGATTGTTGCACTTAATTTGGATGAATATAACAAACCCCCACCCTGTCTCAGCCATATCACTCGATGCGCAGAAAGCTTTCGATAGGGTGGAATGGGCTTTTTTATTTGCAACTCTCTCGAAATTTGGGTTCGGTGATAATTTTTGCAGATGGATAAGAGTCTTGTACTCAAACCCTAAAGCTGCTGTCTTTACTAACGGAATAATATCTCAGTTTTTCGATATAACCAGGTCAACCAGACAGGGGTGCAGCCTAAGTCCACTATTGTTCACAATTTTTTTAGAACCATTAGCTGCATTGATTAGAACAGAGTCAAGAATTAAGGGAGTCATTGGAGGCGGCAGGTAACACAAATTATTTCTTTATGCTGACGATATTCTGGTTCTGAGTCAGGACCCAGCCAGTTCTGTGTCAGTTTTACTAGAAATTATTGAAGCATATTCTAAAGTCTCTGGCTATTGTATTAATTGGCACAAATCAGAAGCCATGCCAATATCTCAGACATGTTCAGGCAGTCAGCTATCTGCCTTTAATTTCAAGTGGTTACCAAAAGGGATAAAATATTTGGGTATAGAATTAGATCTAGACATTGGGGAAATTATGAAAACTAACATGGAAAAAGTATTAGATAAAATCTAAGTTAATCTGGACAACTGGAGTAAGCTACGTCTGACTTTATGGGGTAAAGTAAATACAATAAAAATGGTTGTAGCACCACAAATAAATTACTTAACTGGGATGATACCCACATGCATTCCAAAACAACAATTAATAAGATATGACAAAATGATAAAACAATTTCTTTGGGATGGGAAAAGACCTCGAATTCGTATAGATAAATTGTGTGAGTCTAAGAAGAGAGGGGGTATGTCACTACCGAACATAAAATATTATAGTGTTGCATTCGAGATGTCCAAGCTTACAAAACACTGGGATGAAGCCGGTGCTGATCTGGACTGGGTCCTGTATGAGCGAGAACTCACCTCCCCCTTTAGACCCATTGAGGCTCTTGCACAAACAGTCAAGCATAAGAAAAATAAAATGATCAACCCTATTTTAGAACATTCAAAAACGGTTTGGCAAGAGGTACATAAGAGATGAAAAATTTCCCAATATACCCAAAGATATGCTCCCATATAGCATAACTCCAAAATAAAGATAGATAGACAGACCATCTATTGGGCTCAATGGTTAAGAAAAAATATTAGAATAATAGATGATTTATTCGAAGATGGTAATTTTCTTTCATATACCAGACTTAAAGAAAAATTTCAATTAGAAGGCGGAGGCCTTTTTTGGAAATATTTACAAATCAGACACTGTATTAAAGAGGTTGTTCCCGCTGGTCAGGAAAAGGGTCCAGTTGAGTGTTATTTACAGCTACGTAAACTGCATCATAAAGCATCAAAATGGTATGAAATATGTCCTTGGACAAACAGTAATGGTTGCAGTAATCTCTGGGAGAAGGATTTGTATTGCACGCTAGATGAAAAAACATGGGAGGGGATCCTTTCCAACACTGAAAAATACGTAAGAGAAGCCAGAGGCAAATTTATTCAGTATAAAATAATTCATAGATATTATTTTACCCCATCAAGACTTAATAGAATGGGTTTACTTAATAATGATCTAAGCTGGAAGTGTGGGGGAAAAAGTGGCACATTTATACATGCATTATGGGAATGTTCCAAGATTTTGCCCCTGTGGGAAAATGTAATAGATTGTATGGGCAAATGGCTGAATTATGACCTTCCAAGGTCTCCAAGACTATGTCTCCTTGGAGACAGAACAATGGTATAACACTTGAACAAACATATTTTTGGAATCTTAAAAACTGGCCTAATGACCTGTGCACAAGTAATTTTGAGGTGTTGGAAGGAGCCCCAGGTCCCCACACTGAATATGTGGAGAACACAGATGATGGAAATTGTTGCATGTGAGAAAATTTTGGGGAGATTAAACAGTGAAAATGACGTGACAAATGAACAGTGGGACAGGCTTGGCAAAAATATGTCAAGAGAGAACAGCTAAACCATGTAAAGACGGTCTTTATTGTCTTGTATTGATGTGTAATGCATACACTCTACCTGAATAATGGATTGCCCCTCACATCTGAATTTAAGTTACTTATTGAATCGCCTACCTACCTGCCTATGTCTTGATTTTTCTTGTTTGTTTTTATTTTTGTCTGTGTCACCTCCTTTCTGTCTGTTTTACTTGTATATACTGTATGTATGGTTTAATGTATTATGTTTATAATTATGAAAATAAAAAAAAAATAAAAAAAATAAAATAATAATGCAAAGAGGGCGGGGCTTAGGGGGAATACCTGTCGGCATCCCCGTGCTACAGTAACAGCTTTGCCATATATTTTGATCGGACCGTTTAGTGAGTGATATATTGTTAAAGTCTGTGTAAAGCAAAATCAGCCATTTTCCTCTAAACACATTAAACAGGTCATAAATGTGTTTACTTAAAACATGTAAAAGCGATTAGACCATTTAGAATTTAATTTTGGAGCTAGGCTCACAAACTGTTTTTCAACATTTCTGTGTTCAGGATTTAATGGGCGGGTCAGAAATCATGGCGGGGTTTATGCAAATCATAGCCGCGTTACGTAACGCGGCTATGATTTGCATAAGCCCCGCCCTGCTGCAGAAGTGGTATAAATACGTGCAGCGCGTCAGCTTCAGCGGTTCTCCCACTCGCTCTCCAGTCTTGGACAGCATTGCTTACAATAGTTTGCAGCTAGCTAACCAGCCAACCAGTCAGCTAAACAGTCACATTTCCTCCTCATCGCTCTGCATCTTTCCTGGATGCCACAGTGTGCAGGGTGACGGCGCTGTTAGCTTATTTAAGTTTCCTTCAGATGACAACGTAAAGAAACGGTGGATCGATTTTGTCAAGAGGAGCTAACGTTACTGTGGGGAGTTAAACACCACCACCATCAACACCGTCTCTGCAGTGTACACTTTACCCCTGATCGTTTCAGCAACTGTCACCAGGTAAAGTCTGGATTTCTGCAGAGTCCGTTGACGCTGGTCACTTGGGCCGAACCGATCCTCTCCGTCCCCGGCTTGCATCCTCTCCTCCCGCCGACAGCAAGTGCCACCCGCCTTATGTGGCCGCAGCCGACCCTCTCCGTCCAGCTGACGGCAGGTCCCGCCGGCGGTATGTGGAGCATTATTGGTGAGCCGTCCCAGTGTGAATGAAAATCTGGAGGCGCGGAGCGAGGCCGTGTCGGTCTGACAGTCTGATAACTGCTCAGGTCCCTCACTCAACTAAATACAGAAAAATGTCCCACAAAGCAATCTACATGACCGGAGAAAAATATAGTAACTGTAACCGTCTTTAGCAACTTATATGAGGAAAACAAATACCACAGCTGTATGTGGAGAAGCATCTATCCTCCTGTCCGTCCTCCGCCTGTCCTCCCGACTCGTCATCACATTTCTGCTCAGAAAACAGCGTCTGTCACCGGCAAAGACTTTAACTCACCGAGTGTTTGTGACAAAAATAAATCACCCGCGACCGCCAGCCCTCCTGACCGAGACTTCAGGAACTTTCCCCAGAAAACAGCCTCCGTCCCCGCGAGTGACAGAGTCAGGCAGCGTCCTGTTTACTGATGGTGATTATGTATAATTATGCAATTTAGCGCGAAAAACTTCACTCCGTCACTGTCCAGGATGTT
>CAEMYA010000723.1:90711-106987 GCA_903131615.1 Diplodus sargus | reverse complement strand
TTCTGATTTACTGAGAAACAATGTCCAGGTCAGCAATGCATGCCAAAAAACATGTCGTTCATTCGTCCCCTCCATAAACCAACCCAGCTGTGGACACACACAATCAAACCAAGCCAAAATGACGACCATAAAATAAGAGTGATCCCGCGTCGTGTCGGGGAGACTAGTGCTCTCTTGGTTCAATCCTTTTAGCATTGTATTTGTATTAAACTGTACTCTTCGGTGCTTTTGTGCAAACTTTTAATAACGTTTACAATCAATTAAAAGTTTCTATAGCAAGCGCGTTGTGGGGAGCGTTCCGCGTTGTCTCACAAACATGGAGAGATGAACACAGGACAATCCAGTCCACAATTACACAGCAATTGTGGCTTGTGGAAAAGGAGGAAAAGTCCGCTGGTTGTCCGCTGGTTGGTCAGGTGGTCGGGGGGTTTCGTGGTGTAGAGTGGGGAAGGGACTTCACTGAAATGTGAGCTGAGCCAAAGTCTCTGGCTGAGCTCAGCGCGCCCCACTGAACAAAATGAATCAGCACACCAGCGCATGCTTTTGTCATTGACACACTTTTTTTTTTTTTCTATCGGCGCAACATTTCACCGATATGATAGAACCCCCGATAGAAATTGGGCCGTTCTATGGAGCCCCGATATATCGGTGGCCGATAATCGGTTGGTCACTAGATATTATCTCCTGTTTCCAGGATGCTGGAGCTTCACCTCCCTTCAGGACATAGTTCAAACATTTCAGAAGCAAAAGTGTCAAGAAGTCACTAAATGTCTTGTACCAGTCTGCTGGATATCCTTTACTTGTTTTCAGTCGTGATATGGCATTATTAATCTCTGCTTCTGTCATTTCTTGTGAACTTTTAAACTTTCAATCTTTTAACTTTTAATGACTGTGGGTCCCTCTTCCCGAGGTTGAGAGTATAATTTCTTGTAGTATTTTTCAAAAGCTTGTTGTTTATCTTTTGGTTTGTGACACATCTCGTTGGTATCAGAGTCCCTGATTTTAAAAACTGACTTTTCCTTTCAGATTGTTGTTCACAGAGTTTCCATGTCAGTATCTTCATAGCGCTATGCTCATTTTTATAAGAACACTGTTATATATATATATTTCAGTTTGAGCTCCACTTGGTTGTCACATATCTTCTTTAATTCCTGCTTTGTTTAATTGATCTTTTGTAGTACCATCATTTCTGGACTATTGAGCGCACCTGAATATAAGCCGCACCAACTCATTTTAAAAAGAAACCAAAAAGTGTACATATCCAGGCTGCACTTGTCTATAAGCCGCAGGTGTCCACGTTGTAACATGAGATATTTACACAGAACGATTTGTTTTATTTTTAATTAAATAAATGCTTTTTTCCGAACAGTGCCTGTAACACGGCAGTAAAACATCTCACCATCGATTCATAGATGCCAAGCTTACGTGCAGCAGCTATATTTCCTTCTTCAACAACCAGATTGACTGCTTTAACTTAAAAGCTGCATCATATGCATTTCTTCACGTGTTTTCCATGATGAATGTGCGTGCATGATGCACAAAATGACTGTTCAAAACACAAACTAGTGTCTTCCTCGGCGCATTATCTCTTCCACCTGTCTGTGTCGCTCTTGCTCTTCCTGCTACAGCGCCCCCTGGAGGCTGTAAAAATCTAACGCTTAGCCGCATCATTGTTTAGGCTGCAGGGTTCAAAGCCTGGGAAAAAAGTAGCAGCTTATAGTTCGGAAATTACAGTATGTGCAGGTCGTTTAGCTCAACATGCTCTTGTTTCAATGTTTGTAGTTTGTTTGTTAGTTCATCACTTCACACATGGTGAAACTTCCTCATTGCTATTAAATTCCATGTAATCCTTCATTTCCTTGTCAATACATTCTTCACACTGTCGATGATCAGGAGGTTGGTATTAAGTTTCCAGACTGTGCTGCTGGATTGAACATCCAAGTGGAGCCTCAAATACACTCCTGCATGTTCAGACATATCTCTGGTCCCTATGTCAAAGTCTGACTCTGTGTCTCTGAGCTAAACATTAAAAAATAGTCAACCTTTGAATAAACAGCATGAGAGTCTTTATCTAGGTTTACAATAAGCTCTTGCATGTTGTCCCCTAGAGTTTTCTCTGAAATCCTGTATATGCGCAGGTTGTTTCTCCGTGAGCGCGATTAACGGTCTGTCAGTTTTGCTTGCATGTTGTCTTGGATGCTCAGCGCGTCACATATCACCTCTTTAGCAGCGGCGCTCCAATCTTCTATGTCCGCCACCCGTTGTTCTGCTTCCTCCACTCGACCCAAAGAGTCTCTCAGGTCAGTGGTGATTTCATTTAGCTTACAGTTGACGTCCTCTCTAAAATCAGCTAGTTCTTTTCACATTACTCTGGAGAAGTTGTCTTGGAAGTTATTGAGCTCCGTCTTCATATCTGACAGCTTTAATCTCTGTGTGTGTGGTGCTGATGCTAGCTTGCAGGCTACACATGACCTTATGTTTGCCAACGGTATTAACATCTTCTCTCTCCACCGCCTGACTATAATTTTCTCTGGTTTCAGGCCTGATTTGCCTCGAGCCCTTAGGTACCTTTCCCCTTCCATTCTAATGGTTCATTAAATATTGAATTAAACTGAATTTCTAGGGATTTTGTGGACCTGTCTGGGAGCTCCCACTCTACACAGCCGTCCACCCTGATGCCATAATGGAAATGTGACTGCTCTACTCTTAACTGGCTGCTAGGTTGTTGTCAACTCTATGTGGTGGATCAAACCTTTGAGTCTCTAGTTCATGTTCATATCATTGTATCTATGCTCTCCAACAAACCAACCCTGTGTCTCCTCGTCCAGTCAAAGTCAGACAAACCAGAACCAACCAGAACAACACAGAGGAGTGAAGGTTCTGTTCTGGTCCTCTGGAGGTGACAGTGAACATCAGTCAACACATGAGTGAACAGTGGATCTACACACAGACACACACTGATCTACACACAGACACACACTGATCTACACACAGACAACACAATGATTAGATTTCTAAATGGGCCTGAATTACAGCCCGACCCGGCCCGTGGGTTTTCTTAAGCCTAAACCCAACGCAGCCCGACACACCAGCATGAATTGTCTGTCCGAACCCGACCCCTGCGCACCTGCATTGTTTTCCTCAGACACATGTTATCGTGACTTTACGCAGCGGCGTCAGTTCTGCGTCTGCCCCTCCACATGAAGCAGCAGCCAGACTCACTCTTCATCACACGTGAACAGCGATGATTCACAGAACAAACAATATAATTTACAACCTGCAAGAAATGTGTTTTATAAAAAGGAAACCCAAGGCCTGACCCGGCTCATTTGCGTGTTTTTTCTGCCCAAACCTATGGGTCTGGTCGGGTTTGTCGGGCCGGCCCGACCCGTTGAGAACTCTAACACTGATCTACACACACTCACCAGGGTCTGTCACCAGCAGCTGGACGATGCTGATCGTCTCAGTCTTGTTACGTCTTGAACCAGCTGTTTTAACTCGACACTCATAAGTACCGACATCATCTCTTCTCACGTCCTTCAGGATCAGAGACACGTCTCCATTCTTCAGCTCACCGTCCACCAGCTGCACTCGACCTTTGAAGGATGAGTGCCGGTGGGTCCGATCTATGTGTCCATCTGTCCAAAACAGGATGTCCTTTGATGGCTTCAGGTCAGATCTGATCCACTCTGCAGCTGTTACGGTGACGTCACCAGTCTGACACAGCAGAATTACATCTTGTCCCACTCGTCCCATTAACACCTCAGGCTCTATAAACCAATAAAACAGATGTAGAGAGGAACAGCTGTTAGGTTAGTAAAGGACAGCAGAGAACAGACAGGAACCCTGATATCACCTGGAGACATCCACTCATCACTCAGAACATCTGCTGACACTGTGAAACATCAAGCTGCTTCAACTTTCTCATGTGATGAACAGCAACATCCACTCAGCCAATCACAGAGCAGCTTTCATATCCAGACAGACAGCAGACAGTGGTACAAGTTAGTGACAGTGATAATATACGTACTGGCCCTTTAACACACCTGTTGGTCATGTGGTAAACACTGTGAGCAGGTAGAACTCCTGTAATATGACTGATGACTGATGACTTCTTTACTCTGTGCAGCAGTTTGACTCCGTCAGATAAAACACATACAGTCGGATCATTGATGGAGAAACACTTTCAATCTTAAATCTCATGTTTCACCTCTTTAACTTCAAACCTGATGAATTAGGCCCCGTCCAGACGACAACGCCGTTTTTCGAAGACGCACACGTATTGCATCGTTTTGGCCGACCGTCCATACGGCTCCTGAAAACGCAGCGCCTGAAAACGCACTTTTTTGAAAACGGGTCTCAGGGTGGAGAAATCCAAAAACGCAGCCCTCCCGTTTTCATGTGGACGGCGAATCCGCATACTTTCCAAAACGATGACGCCATCGCCCCACCCCGCGATGTCTCATAACAACAACAACAACAATGGCGGACTACATGCTCGTGTTCGTGCTGCAGAAGATATTGAGCCTTTCTTGCCTCTTACTCTCCTTGTAGTTCAGTGTGAGTCTCAGCAGCAGTTCGACCTCATTTCCGGTCCACACAAACAGTTCTGGTTTCCTGCACTCGCCATTTTCATCTTCTTCTTGTTGTGTTCGGTTTCTCCGTCTACTGTCTGTTTGTTTACAGCGCGCAAGCTTAATGCGCATGCTCCGTGTCTTCTTCTCTGTTTTTGGTGAATGTCAAGCGCCACCTAGAGGCTGGCATATGAACTACAGCGTTTTCAGTCGTTGTCAGTGGAGCCGTGTGGACGCAAATATTCTTAAAACGATGACGAGGAAGACGGAGAAAAAAAAGTTAGTTTTCGCCCGTCTGGACGGGGCCTTATACACATCACACTTCAATTAAGTCAGAGTGAGTCTTTAATGATCATCACTGATTGATCTGATTGGATCACAGTCAGTCTGTGAAACAGCCTCACTGTCACATTCATGTCATGATGTCAGTGTGGATGTTCCTGCTGGACTGTTTCTCTCTGACTGTCTCTGACTGTTTGAGTCTTCATGGACAGCTGGAGGTTTCTGTCTCACAGCTGCAGAGACTCATCAGCTCCAGATTCAGGGACTGCTCTGCTCTTCTTCTTCTATTAACTTTACTTTTGTAGTTTTATCATAATAGAACAAAAATACAGAAGAAACTAACACAAAAGGTCACCAAGAGAAATAATAACCAGTGACTCTTTTCACCTCTCGCCTTTACTAAATGAGAAAGTAGCTGCATGTGTAACACTATTACCTGTGTATCTGTCTGTGGTATATCCATTAGAGGAGGGGGACTCGAGTCACATGACTTGACTCGAGTCGCAAATTTGAGGACTTGAGACTTACTTGACTAACACTGATGAAAGACTCGACTTGACTTTGACTTGGCATTCATAACTTGAGACTTGACTTAGACTTGACACAGATGACTCGAAAGTCTTGGCTTTTCTTTCTTTCTTTTTTGCGCATATTGAGACGTTAGTTTCGTTTTTGATCCTTTGCCCTCTGCCACTGTATGACGCGCTGCGTGCCAGAGTGGCACTGTGGCGGACAGGATCAGAGGAGGAGAGGCAGCATGGAGGGAGCTCCGAAAAGCATCACATTTGGATTCAAAGATTATTTCATCCGTGGGTGATTTTGGCCGCCGTCTTGGTTAAAGCGTGTGTGTGTGTTTCAGTTATAGCGTCTTCAGTGCGCACAAAGCCATTATGTTAAATGTAGGCGCGCATTGTGCTACATACAACCCAACACGACACCGTATCTGCACACATTCGGTGCGACGCACTTGTTTTTTCGTGCACATCCACGACGGACCGTCTTCTCCCTCAGGTGTTGTGTCTGTGTCTCTCCGACTGTTTCTCACGGAGCTCTGCCCCGTTTGAAAGGAGAAGTTGGCCGTATGTGTTAAGATGTCGCCTCCGAGATGTAGAATGTATTTTATAGAAGAGAAACACACATTTCAGTACAGAACAGACATGGCTGTGTCCACAGGTCAGAGCTGGAGGTGGTGGACTGTATTTTACATATATTTAACCTCTCTTCTTCTGTTAGGTTCATGTTTGCTTCCTTCTCCCGTTGAGTCTTAATGTATAAAGTAGAGTGACTCTTGGAGGATTGTAAACTTGAGTACAGTCTAGATACTGATTTACTTTGGCCGTTGTCCTTGTATGCATCAATACAAACATTTATAAGACTCTCTTCAGTTACCTGACACATTTTAATATTCGTATTGAAGTGATGTCTGAGCTGTAAATACCTGTAGAAGTCCTGTTAATCTAAACTGTGGCTGTCATGAAGACTTTAGAAACTTTTTAAGGCCTTATTATGTTTAATTAAGCTGTAGGATGTGATGTCTTTCCAGGTCCACTGTTTAAACCTTCAATCAGCTGTGCTGGTTTAAAATCTCCATCATATGCTATCACCATCTTAGCAGCCATTTATTTCTCTCACATTCTACCTTTTTACATTCTTTAAACCAGATATTGAGAGGAACATTGTCCATCAGCTTAATCTATCTGAATGCAGGATCTTAGTGGTTTAATCACCCAGAATGGATTGAAGGAGTACAGTCAGTTAGTTTAATTTTAGCTCTTTCCATATTGAATTGTAATCATCTTTACACCCACAGACTAAATATCTTGACTGTGCTGCTGTATAACAACCTTCTAGTCATGCAGAGACATTCCTCCCTTCTCTTTAGGTAACTGAAGTGTTTCAGCTGTATTCTCAGCTTCCTCTCCTCCAGATGAACCTGGAGATCATTAGTTTCCACTCATTGAACTGTTTACTGGTATCTGTACAGGTTTGAAAGAGGAACAACAATCAATATGTAATATGATCATCTTTATAAACTCTATCAGATTATACATGTTCAGTGTTAAAGGTGACATCTATCCAAATCCGTTGTATTTCTGTGGTGATGGGACAGTAACTGACATTATAAATATGAGTGAGATCCTTTGGTATAATAACAAAGAGGTATTTAATATCAGTAGTTTTCCATTTAAGATTGTATTTTTCACGTATGTTCTTATGTGGCAGATAATTAAATGCAAGGATTTGTGTTTTCTGTCTGTTTAATTTTAATCCTGAATATGAACCAAACTGTTCAAGGAGAAACATAAGTGTGTTCAGGCCACGTACAGACATATCTTGTGTTCTCTGTCTTTAAATTCTTGTTATTTCAACATCTTCTCTAATTACTCGAGCAAGTGGCTCTATGAATAATGCAAACAGGGCGGGGCTTAGGGGGAATACCTGCCGGCATCCTCGTTCTGCAGTTACAGCTTTGGACAGATTGGCATTTATTTGGATCAGACCGTTTAGTGAGTGACATATTGTTAAAGACATCCTATAACTTCATCATTGAAGCCAAAATGCTGCAACACCAAGTACAGAGACTCCCAGCTCGCTGAGTCGAGGCTTCTCTGTGTCGAGGCTGATCACCTGAGATTTTATAATTGTTTTGGCAATGCTGTCAATTAGGAACGAAGCTCGCATCACATTGGCCCTCATTTATCAAACGAACGTATGGCAGAAAAACCGCGTACGACCATTTCCAAGCAAACTTCGGCAGAAGCTACGATCAGATCTCACGTCAGGTCTGAGCTCGTGTACGTAAATTTGAGCGTGTGGATTTGCGGTGCAGCACAAATCTGCTGAGTCTGAAAATAATTATTAAACAAACCTCAGCTACTTTTTAACGTTTTTACTGATACCACTTTTTTGTAAAATAAAATATGTAAATAGTCTAACATGACAACTAGTTAACGGAGTATCTAATAACCCCGCTGGCAAACCTGCTACAGAGCAGGAACGCAGATTCAATAGTGCGCACACACGCACACGGTCACAGTGGAGCTGCTTCGGGGTGCTGAAGGGCAGGTGGTTCCGTCTCGGACCAGCAGGGGGAACTCTGCTGTATACCCCAGAGAAAGTGTGCCATATTATTTTGACCTGTTCAGTTCTGCTCAACATTTCATTAGTGAACGGAGCCTTTGATGTGCCGGCGCTGCCGGGATGCCGATCTCCATCTCGGAAAAGTTTCTCTTCTTGCCAGAGTTTCTTCTCTCAATGTTTGACCTCAGTGGGCGAGGCCTTCGAACCAGAAACATTTAAGGGCGTAACATGTTAATGACGATCAAATTCAGCCGCTGCATTAATCAAGAGCCGATCATTCGTACGCTGGAATTGGTCAGATACGAATGTTTCATAAATCACACGTGTGTCCTGTCGTAAGACCAATTCTGCGCACAGATCTGCACTCGTTTTCACGCAAGATTGATAAATGAGAGCCAATATCATCTGTCTGAAGGTGAATAATCTGTAATCTATGTTTAAACTGAGATTAGTCTGTACGAGCTGCAGTCTGTCCTCTTTCCCTCCTTTGGAATCACAGATATTATCTCCTGTTTCCAGGATGCTGGAGCGTCACCTCCCTTCAGGACATAGTTCAAACATTTTAGAAGCAAAAGTGTCAAGAAGTCCCTAAATGTCTTGTACCAGTCTGCCGGGTACCGTCTCCTCCCGGGACTTTACTTTTTACGTGTTTCCAATTTATTTTGCTCCACATCTGCAATGGTAAATCTAGAGAATCTAGAGAATCCAAGAAACTTTTAATGATGTTGGGTCCCTCTGCCCGAGGTTGAGAGTATAATGTGTAGTTTCTTGTACTATTTTTCAAAAGCTTGTTGTTTATCTTCTGGATTATGACACATCTCATTGGTATCGGAGTCCCTGATTTAAAAAACTGACCTTTCAGATTGTTGTTCACAGAGTTTCCATGTCAGTATCTTCATAGCGCTGTTTTATATATTTCAGTTTAAGCTCCACTTGGTTGTCACATATCTTCTTTAATTCCTGCTTTGTTTCATTTATCTTTTGTAGTACCGTAATTTCCGGACTATTGAGCGCACCCGAATATAAGCTGCACCAACTCATTTTAAAAAGCAAACAAAATGTGTACATATATGACTGTTCAAAACACAAACTAGCATCTTCCTCGGCGCATTATCTCATCATTACCACTTCCACCTGTCTGTCTCGCTCTTGCGCTTCTTTCTAGAGCGCCCCCTGGAGGCCGTTAGCCCGTAAACAGAGATATAGATTAGCCGCATCATTGTTTAGGCCGCAGGGTTCAAAGTGTGTGAAAAAAGTTTATAGTCCGGAAATTACGGCATTTGTGGGTCAGTTAACTCAACATGCTCTTGTTCTAATGTTTGTAGTTTGTCACTTGTTTCTGTTTTCTTTCCTTGGGGGTTATACATTATAAGTTTGCCCCTCAGCAAAACATTTGCAGCATCTCAGAACACTTAGTAAAACTTTCTCATTGCTATTAAATTCCATGTGTCATGGTCATGATTTGGGGAACACGGGGCAACGCCCCTTCTTTGTCACTGCTGCATGCCCAACTGATTGGAGTGTAACAGGTGTGGACAATCCACCCTCTTGCCTGCTGGAATTGTTGCCGCCGCCGGTGTGGTGTCCGGAGCCCTGTCGTGTTCGTCCTGAGCCTGTGGCTGTGTGGAGTGCTGTGCAACCGCACTGGGAGTTAGATTAGTCTGCTCCCAGTTTGATGGTTAGTGACGCTTTTGGTCTGGCGATGCGGCCTCGCTTCCTCTAAGATCTACGTCTACATAATCGAGCTCCAGACTGTCCACTAACCATATTTATAAATTTATGAGTTGCAGTGATTTTGAGAATTGCATGATGCTCTTTTAGCGTTGCATTGCTGTGTGTTTTGCTTGCTGTGCTCATTGCTGTGTTGTGTTCTTTTTTTAATTATTGTGGAGATACTGGTGGCTCTCTCTCTGTTTTGTGTGAGTGATTGCGTTGGTGTGTGCGAGTGATTGGCAGGTCGCCGGCAGCGTTGAAGTCACTGCCGGGCGTGAGACGGACTTGTGTTAGTCCACAGTCCACAAGGGGTTCCCCTATCGCGATCGAAGGGGCCAACTCTTAAGTTGAATGTGTGAATAAGTGTGGAATGGTGTACACCTTTGTTTTATTCAACTGCATATTGTAATAAATATATATATTTTTATATACTCAAGCTGCCGTCTGGGTAAATCTGTTGTGTTGCTCCCACCAAACCAAAGGACTCCAAACAGAAAGAAAAAGTTGTTTCAATATTTCAAGAGTCCCAGCTCTCTAATTGGGTGGCGTTGTCAGGCTATATTGCCGCCGTTTCACACATGTATTTCTTAATTTACCTGTCAATACATTTTTTCACATTGTCGATGATCAGGAGGTGAGAATTAAGTTTCCAGACTGTGCTTTTGGGTTAAACATCCAAGTGGAGCCTCAAATACACTCCTGCATGATCAGACACATCTCTAGTCCCTATTTCACAGTCTGACTCTGTGTCTCTCTGAGCTAAACATGAAAAACAGTCAACTTTTGAATAAACAGCTTGAGAGTGGAAGGTCAACTGTTTTGCATAAGCAGGAGTTTAACAAGTTCCACACCACTCGACCCACAGTGTCTTTCAGGTCAGTGGTGATTTCATTTAGCTTACAGTTGACGTCCTCTCTAAAATCAGCTAGTTATTTTTTTATTACTCTGGAGAAGATGTCTTGGAAGTTATTGAGCTCCATCTTCATATCTGACAGCTTTAATCTCTGTGTATGGTGCTGATGTTAGCTTGCAGGCTTCACATGACCTGTTCGCTGACGTTGTTCTCATCTTCTTTCTCCGCCGCCTGTCTCTCATTTTTCTCTGGTTTCAGGCCTGATTTGCCTCGAGCCCTTAGGTACCTTTCCCCTTCCATTCTAATGGTTCATTAAATATTGAATTAAACTTCAGGGGTCGACAATATAAATGGCCCGGTGGCCCGGATGTACTTTTAAAACTGTCCGGGCCACCAGAACGCTCCAAGCACTGGCCCGGTGGGGCCAGTGAAAAATAATTCCCTGTGGTTTGAAATGATTTCTGTGAAATCGTCTTGGTAGCTAATTACCGCTAATAGTGTTACGAGATCCCGACCCGATCAAAGACAGAGACATCTACTTTCTGTGTGCAGCGAGCGCTGTGCCCTGGGACGTCAGCACACCTGCAAGCAACTGCAGTGTGCACAGCTCGCTCGCTCCTGCAGAACGCGTGCCGCTCGCTCACTGCTGCTGATCGAAGGTTGTCACTAGAACCATAAGAACCTTTTTTTGCGGTACCGTGAAACTTTGCCCTCAGCGCGCGTCGTGTCGAGTCCTGTTGGGACCGATGCGGACCTTACACGCGGGCCAGAGCGCGCGCTGGGTCTCGGTGCGGCTACAGTCGAGCTCGCGGTCCGTTTATGTGAACGCGGCCGATCCTCGAGCCGCTCCAGCTGCTCGGTGTGCGCCACAGCGGTGGTGCGCGTTTACACCATAATACATCCACGGTTTGGAGCAGAGAAAAACAAACGTGTGTAAACACAAAACAGAGCTGAGAAATAAAACAATGAGCTAGTTTTGCATCAGTCTGTGGAAGCAGCCTAAAAGTGAATGAATGAGAACAGCAGTTCTATCATTGAGCTACTGGAAGATAAAAGTAATGACTACATGACTTTACGTTTGTATTGAGGCATATTTACCATTTTAACTCTGTTTTTACTGCGGAGCTTAAATACAAGCTTGATGTGAAACAGTTATTTACCCTAACCCTTTATTAAATAAAGTAGCCTAATAATTTTTTTTTTTTCTTAAATCGTGGTATCGAATAAGTATCGAGTATCATGGAAATTTACTAGTATTGGTATCGTATAAAGTTCCAGCCTTGATGGCTAGACCACAGGAATTGGCTGGGATACGTTCGTTTTCGTTTATATGGGGATCGATACATGACATTGTCCTGGGCCAGTGGTTAGAATGGTGGGGCCAGTGATCTTCAAAAGCCACTGGCCCGGAGGGCCAGTGGCAAATTTCCCTTATTGTCTACCCCTGAACTTAATTTCTGGGGATTTTGTGGCCCTGTCTGGGAGCTCCCACTCTACACAGCCGTCCACCCTGATGCCATAACGGAAGTGTGACTGGTGAACTGGTGACACTGCCAGTTGTTGCTGACTCCATGTGGTGGATCAAACCTTTGATTCAGTAGTTTGTATCTTTGCTCTCCAACAAGCCAACCCTGTCTCTCCTCATCCAGTCCAAGTCAGACAAACAAGAACAAACCAGAACAACACAGAGGAGTGAAGGTTCTGTTCTGATCCTCTGGAGGTGACAGTGAACATCAGTCAGCACATGAATGAACAGTGGATCAACAGACACACACTGATCTACACACAGACACACACTGATCTACACACAGACACACACTGACCTACACACACTCACCTGGGTCTGTCACCTGCAGCCGGATGATGCTGATTGGATTAGTCGGAATGATGGCTCTCTTCTTCCGTCTTGAACCAGCTGTTGCAACTCGACACTCATAAGTACCGACATCTTCTCTTCTCACGTTCTTCAGGATCAGAGACAAGTCTCCATTCTTCAGATCACTGTTCACCAGCTGCACTCGACCTTTGAAGGATGAGTGCTGGTAGGTTTGATATAATTGTCCATCTCTCCAAAGCAGGATGTCCTCTGATGGCTTCAGGTCAGATCTGGTCCACTCTGCAGCTATGATGGCGACGTAACCAGCATCACAAGGCAGAATTACATCTTGTCCCACTCGTCCCGTTAACACCACAGTCTCTATAAAGCAATAATACAGATGTAGAGAGGAGCAGCTGTTAGATGAGTAAAGGACAGCAGAGGACAGACAGGAACCCTGATATCACCTGGAGACAGAGGGGAACCCTCTGGGCCTTCTAGGTATTCAGTGAGGGTCTAAGAAAAATTGTTGACATAATTTTTGTGCACTCCAAATCAATGTGTTGTTTTGTATATTATTTACTTATTTACTTGTTTTTATTCACTGAAATAATATTAATAATTTGTTTGTAGATTAGGCGATTATAAATGTATAAAACTTGTAAACTATAAACTCATTTGTCTTGGCACACAGTGGGTTAATATAACGGAACGAGAAATGGACCAATCACAATTTTTCTTCTGTTGGTATCTGGGTAAATTACTCCCCTCGCAGGGCCTTCGGTAGCAGCAACGAAGGCCCGTGTAATTCAAGTGAATCTGGCATGAATTTGACATTGACAGGTGTCTTAGCCAATCATATTTCGCGGAGGTGGGGGCGGGATCATTTCACGGCATCTTCCGGGCATTCGCAAATACCTAGCATGAACGTATATAAGCAGGACGACCCGCGAAGGTTTTCAGCGAGGGAGTGCGGAGAAGAACGAACGGGAGACAAATAGAGCATATGAAATGGCGGCGGTTAGTAGTGAAGAAAACTGTGTGATTACTGGATTTATTGAAACTCCATTGTCAAGATTGACTTTTCAGGATAAACTTGAAATTGTCCAGAAAGGTCGACCATCACCCGCCTTGCCAGGATTGGTGCAACCTAGCAAGAGCTACCAGAGGCATTTTTAAGCTAGCAGCTAACGTTACAGCCGCTACCCGTGGCTAACGGGCAGCCGCGCACCAACAAGCTGTAACGTTACTGCTGGGACTGCCTGCTTTTCAGTCCCGACATGGGCCCGGTGCAGCGCGGGATTGAATAATCTGAATTGCTTAACAAAAGCAGCTCAAAAACATCAATCTGCTCCCGGACACCTGCGTGCCACTGTCTCTCTGAAAACGTTTGGAGACACGCGGATTGACCTGCACTTGAGTGAGCAACAGCGGAGAGAGACCATAGAGACCAAAACGAGAAGGTGAGACCTAACAGGAAGTAGAGCTGCGCAATATATTGTTTGCGCATCGCCATCGCGATGTACGTGTGTGCAATAGTCACATCGCAGAGCCTGCGATGTAGGACGAAAATGAATTCATCTAATTTCAAAGGAACCTGACACACAGCGATCCACCCATCACATTAGTTCTTAATCAGTGTGCTGAAGCAGACCAGCCCCTGCACATGGAGTGAGTCGCTGGTAACAACATTGAAAAATGAGCAAGGAAAAAGAGAACATCGGAAAAAGACTTGGTGCCAAAAAGAAAAGCAACGTCAGTTATCTGGAGTTATTTCAGCTACAAGAAGGATGATATTGACCAAACACATGTTCTGTACCACAACGAGATGTGGCGACCCCTGTTGGTACTCAACAGTGGGGTCTGGAGTAAGTTGCTGGTTGGCAGGGGGTTGGGCCAGCCTGGCAATCTAGTGAACTAAGGACACCTGGGCCGGTGATCTGTTTGCCATAAAAGCAGGTTCTCATTCATTGTCTGTCTCTCTCTCTCTTCCTTGCAGACAGACGCCTGTCTCCCGGATGACGCGGAAGCCTTAAATTTTGGTTCTTTGGTTTTCTTTCATGCACCACACAACATCCACACACACCATGTTCACCATGCATGCACATCCTACACCACTGACTTTACTGACTTTCACACCTCATGTTATTGTCTTATTTGATTTATTCCTATGATTGATTTAAATAAATATATTTTGTTATTCCTTAACGGCGCATCTCTGTTGTTTTGTCATGGCCTTGAGCCAGCTGTGACAACTAATTTGTATTTACGTCCGTACCACACAGCAGAGTCCTGCATGGGTCTTTGCAAACCCACACCCGCCCGTATCCGCCATACTAAAAACTGCATCCGACCTGTTTTCTGACAGTAGCACAAATTACATTCCGCATCCGAGCCGACACGCTATAAATTGATACCGACGCCGACCCGCACCCGAAGGACAGATGCAAGTTTTAAAAATGAAAGTAAGCTAGCGTGGTGAATGGGAGTTCTGGGAGGGCGCAAGCACGCATGAATGAGCTCATGTGATTATCATTTTGAAATGCAGGTATATTTTTGTAGATGTGTCACTAATAATGTCCAGGCGTCTGAGCCTGTCGTCCAAAACAAAAAACAGATTTCAGTCGTTAAATAACCTGTTTATCACTCATTGTTAGTTACTTAATCTAATTATGAAGCTAGAATGTTCCATTTTAAGATGGAGAGCTGAAAAGGTTCAAAGTTTTGTTTATTGTCATTCAATTCACGAATGATAGAACGAAACATGTACTCAGGTCCCAGCACAATAAAAGCAAACAATGAAAGATAACAATAAGAATCTCTCTAATCTCTCTACTTTACCCTCATTTACGGGATTAGCGCCCCCACAAACAGGACAGGAGATATTAAGTACTGACGGTGACAACGGGGTAAATTCATAATGTGTGTTGTTATAAAATATCGATATTTGCCGTCAGTGTATCGATTATTTATTGCGACAGAAAGCACAACAATATATTGCAATATCGATTTTTTTCCCACCCACCTATATATATATATATATATATATATATATATATATATATATATTAGGGCTGTCAAACGATCAATTTTTTTAATCGCGATTAATCGCATTTTGTCCATAGTTAACTCGCGATTAATCGCAAATTAATCGCAATTTTTTTGGCACATTTTTTTCTGTTCTAAATGTACCTTAATGTATTTGTTTCATGTTCTTAATACTTTTAACAACATAAGAAAGGTCAAATATGCTTGCATGATGTTGTTGAGTGTTGATGAATGTTTATTCAAAACTTCAAATCATGCAGGAAAATAAATCCAGGGTTGTCTGCTTTTGGCGAGGGGGGGCGTCGGGCTCTCTGTATCTGCCGTCTGTTTGGCTTGCAAGTGGTGTCCACTGACACTGCACGTTTTCCTTCTTCGCCTTTTTCACGCAGTGTGCTACTTTCTGTCAGTCAGTATCACACTGATGATCGCCATGGCTCCGGTGCAGCAAAACAATAAAAAGTACAACTTGAAATTCAAACATTCTGTCGTGATATATTCAGAGGAAAACTCGGGAGAAGCAGCCGCTAGACGTTTCTCTGTTGACCCCAAGAGAGTGAGAGAAACTGAGCTTCAGCGTCTGTCCGAGGAGGACAGCAGCAGGACCAGGCTGCCTGCTGGAGGGAGGAAGAAGGCTAGCGAGGAGCCTGAGATAAACATGCGGGGATGAGTTATCAGCAAACGGGCAGCAGGAGAGAGTGTCCCGCAAAATGATCAGGGCGATGGAGAAACAAATGTCCGCCACCGTGAGTGACAGCAGAGATGAGGAGTTTGCAGCGAGTGCTGCTTTTCAGTCCGCCGTGTTTTTAACGAACCGCCAACCCTGCTTCTTCTTCTTCTGATTCCCTTTCTTATACTTCTGCCACCCTCTGTATCAAGACTTCGGGTGCCGCCGACGGCCGTAAATCATAC
>CAEMYA010000723.1:56776-67914 GCA_903131615.1 Diplodus sargus | reverse complement strand
CTATAGTAATAAACTTGCACATTTCATCATTTATCATTACAAAATAGAATGAAGCACTGAAAGCCTACAAATACCATGTAAGCTAACTTACTGAAAAATAGAAGAAATTATATTTCATCAGAATTTATACAAAAAAGGAATGCAGTCAACTCCATGATTATCCAAAATAATCACTATGAGTAGCAATGCAGACTTGATATGCTGTGGAAACAAATATTTCTTACCTTTGAATCTTTCTACTAAGTCTGTCAGCTGCCACTCTGTCAGAGTGCAGATGACAAAGTTGTCCATGAATCTGAAACAAACAGAAAACGATCTTAAGCAAAAAGAAAAGAAAGAAAACGTATGACTTGCTGACCGGCGGAGGACGATATTCAGCCGACCTGTCTTTCTAAAACGGAGGTGTAATAGTCCTCCTTTTTCAAAAGGGGTAAACATGTGAAGTGACGTGAAGCTCGAGTTGGACTGTGAACGGTGACACCGAATTTGTCTTCAAAATAAGAGCATTACATTGCACCGAAGTTTAGAACATGACGCTGAAGTTAGCCTCCGTTTCACCAGCTTCCTATTCGACACTTAAGGGGAAAGTTATGAGGAAATTAATGTAATGTGCAGTGCGACTGTTTGTACAAATGTTAATTTTATTTGTGAAAATGCTAAAGGGGCACACAGGTGGTGGAGTGGTTAGAGCGCATGCCATACACGCAGCCGACCCCGGTTCGATTCTGGCCGGAGGTCCCTTCCTGCATGTCACATTCCCCTCTCTCTCCCATATTTCCTCACTGTCTCCTAATAATGAAAGTGTCTATGCCACACAAAAATCTTAAAAAAAGAAAATGCTAAAAGGGGAGATTTCACTGTTTTGTTTTTTTTGATACCTACATACCTCATTTAGACCAGGTCCAGATCAAAAACCACTGTACCCAGACTTCTCAAATCTGGACTAGATTAATCTACAGGCCCTGAAGATTCATTCAGACACAGTTTCTGCTCTGTGAAACATTTATTCTATTTGTGAAAATGCAATAAAGGCAGATTTCACCGTTTTCTCAGCATATAGACCACACTAGACCTGGTCCAGATCAAAAACCACAATGCCTAGACTTCTCAAATCTGGACTACATTATCCTACAGAGGTTAAACATTCATTATAACACAGTTTCTGATCTGTGAAACCTTTATTCTATTTGTGAGTTTCATGGACACACACTATCCCAGGCCTTGTTTCAGAGAGCACTTTTAAGGCCCTGTATATAAAATGAAGCCGTTTGTTTGTTAGGGTTAAATAATAAAATAATAATAGGGTTAAACAAACAAACAAACAAACAGCTTAATTTAATATACAGGGCCTTCAAAGTGCTCTCTGAAATGAGGCCTGGGATAGTGTGTGTCCATGAAACGAAAAAAAATTAAAACTTTCACATGGAGCTAAACCAAATACATCGCTTGAAAGGTCTCAACCTGGAGAGTAACATATGTCAGCATCAAGATTCATGAAAGCTCCTGCTTTGAAATACTGACCTTTGAACCTGGATCTTGGTGCAAGTTTGAATGTTTATAATTCAGCAAAAAACAGGGGCTACAGACATAAGAGAAACTGTTCTAGAGAACTTTTGATCTCAGCTATCATGTGAGTATAGTCACCAATCGGGGGCGCTCTCAAATATTAATAATTATTTTTTTAATTTTCACCCATTTCACAATTACATATTTAAAATGTGATTTCACATATGTGTTTACCACCCCTTTAAACTGCTTAATATACTATCAAATCGGTATTTTCAACTTCCAATTATTGGAAAAACACTAATATTGAAACAAAAAACTACAATTCCATAGAGGCACGCCATTTAGTTTGATACAAATCAGCATCATAGTTGTAGTACTTCTGGTTTCTGAAGCAGGGTTGTAGATAGGGTCGAGATACTGTCCTTTACTATACAACCTAACTGGGAATGTATGACAGACTATAGAGATCTTAGGTGGCAGCAATCACTTCAGGGTGTCGGGTCAGGACACTCTTGTATTGTTCAGGTGAGTGAATTAATAAGAGGCAGAGTTCTTTAATACAGTTAAAGCTGTTTATCTGCTTTGAGAGTGTGTGTGGTTTATCTTAAGCGACGCACACACTAGTGATCAGTCTGTATCTCTGCACCGAAATGCACGTCTGTGGTGCGTTCAAGGACCTGGAGACGGTGGGAATTTTCATGTGCTGCATACGCTTTTGTACAGCCGCCCCCAAATTTGGTGTGCAAATTTGACATGGACGGATAGATTCACCTCACTTGGTAGCATCCTGAGGTAGAGCTGGTAGTCTGATGAGTCGCACCACTGGGCAAGTATAGGTCCTGTCCTTGACTTGGATGACTGCAGCCCTGACCCGACCATCAGCCCCAGGTATGATGGTTTTCACTGTTCCTACCTGCCAGAGAGCTCTTGGAGGTTCCTGGTCGACAATGAGGACCACAGTTCCGACAGTAATGTTGTCCTTCTCAGTGTGCCATTTCTGCCGTACTTGTAAGGTGGGCAGGAAGTGCCATATGAAGTGCCTCCAGAAATGGTCAGTCAGAACTTGAGTGTGTCTCCATCTCTTGCGACTGAGCAGCTCTGATTCTGGGTAGACCACTTGTGGCAGAGAGCAGTCTGGCCGCCCCATGAACAAGGAGTAGGGTGTAACAGGATCTGGGTCTGCAATGTCAGTGGAGACGTAACCCAAAGGCCTGGAGTTGAGGATGCTCTCCACCTCGATCAAGACGGTCCTTAACACCTCCTCTGACACAGTTTGAGCTCCCAATGTGGTGCGCAGGGCTGCCTTCACGGGTCGCACCTCTCTTTCCCAAGATCCACCAAAATGAGGAGCATTAGGGGGATTGAATCGGAACCGGATCTGTTCTGCCGCCAGTTGTTCTCGAAGGGTTGGCTCCATGGCTTTGAATGCTTCATGCAGTTCTTTACTTCCACCCTTAAAGTTTGTGCCTTGATCCGAAAGCAGCTCAAAAGGCTTTCCTCGACGAGCTATAAATCGTCGGAGCGACATCAGGAAGGAATCGGCATCCATGTTCACCACCAGATCTAGGTGGACTGCCCGAGTGGTAAGACACTTGAAAAGGATGCCCCACCTCTTCTCATTGCGTCGCCCTACTTTGATGAGCATAGGGCCGAAACAGTCCATCCCAGTTGAGTAGAGGGCAGGCCGGAATAGCCTCAAACTAGAGGGTGGCAAATCTGCCATTCTTGGGACTTCTGGTTGGCCTCTCCACTTCTTACATTTAGGACAGTGGTGTTGATGTCTTCTAACTGCTTCTCTGCCCTTCAATATCCAGTACTTCCTGCGCAGCTCTGCGAAGACACATTCAGCTCCAGGATGGTGCAGCTGATCATCACAATGCTGGATTAGAAGCTTTGTGACTGGGTGAGAGGGGTCTAGAAGTAAAGGATGCAGAACTTCAGGGCCCAAGCTGTCACACCTGCGGAGTCTACCTCCTACTCTAATCAGGTCAGAAGACTCATCGTATTCAGGAGCGAGGGTAAGTAGTCTGCTACTGGATGGGATGGCCTTTCCTGATTTAAGTAGTGCAGATTCATCCAGAAAGCACTCCATCTGAGCATGTCTTTACAGGGCCAGCTCTGCCTCATGAAAGTCGGCAGCGGCAGGATGGTCAGTGTTACTGGCCGCCCCGTGCAGCAACTGTGTGGTGGCTTTCAGGAGTTCCTGGTAAGTGCTGAACTGTTGGATGTCAGGTATTGCTGGATTAGTTGACCCTATCAACATGCCGCAGAACACTGTCTTCCTCAGCTCCTCTACTTCCTCTGGAGGCTCTCCCACTGGTGCCTTTGGCCAGTCGTTGGCCTGTAGCTGAAGAAAGGGTGGCCCCTTACTCCAGCGATTCTCTCCAGAAAGGTGAGCCAGTGTCTTCCCTCTTGTGATGTCGTCGGCAGGATTTGTCCCTGAGTCGATATTACGCCAGGATGTCGGTTCAGAGAGCTCTTGTATCTCTGCAACTCTGGTACCTACAAATACTTTACGGCATGAGTCTGAGTGGAGCCAGTTGAGTACTGTAGTTGAGTCTGTCCAATACACCACGTCCTGGATGTCAAGAGTGAGCTCCTTTCTCAAGATTGAAGCCAACTGTGCTCCTGTTAGAGCTCCGCACAGTTCCAGCCTGGGGATTGACAGTTGATTCTTGGGCGCCACTCTTGTTCTTGCAGCCAAGAAGGCCACATAGACTTGTCCTTCGCCTCTGTCGGTGTGTAGATAGGCTACGGACCCATACGCACGTTCTGAAGCATCACAAAACACGTGAATACTGCGAATGCTATTGCTGCAATCCAAGCGTGGGTCGGTGTAGCACCTTGGCAACGTTATTTGTGACAGCTGGGACAGTTCACTTTCCCACAGACGCCAGGCTTGGAGCAGGTCCTCTGGTAAGTGGGGGTCATGCCATCCTCTTTCCTTGTTCCAGAGGTGTTGCACGATGACCTTGGCTCTGGTCGTGTATGGGATAAGGAACCCGAGTGGGTCTTACTGTTGAGCAAGTAGTCGATAGATGTTGTGCATGGTCGGCTCCGGACTTTCGCTCTGGTGATGCTTGTATCGAAGTGTATCAGACTTGCACTGCCATACGAGTCCTAGAGTGCGTTCTTCAGGATCGGCTGACTCTTAGGAGAACCAGAGTACACTGCACTCCGACCGGGACTCTACAGGTAAGTGGCCAATGACTGCAGGGATATTACTAGCCCATTGCCGGAGTTCAAATCCACCATCCATGAGAAGAGACTGCAGGCGGTCCACCAACTGCCTAGCTTGCACTTCTGAGGGGAGACTCTGCAGACAGTTGTCAACGTAGAAACTACGTTCAACGGACAAACGGACATCCTCTTCCTTCTCGGTGTGCTTCTGGACATGGGACTGAAGTGCAAAGATGGCGCAACATGGGCTGCATGTAGTCCCAAAGGGGAGCACCTGCCATTTGTAGACAGTAGGTTTCTCATCTACTTTCATGTCTCGCCATAAGAAGCAGAGGAAAGGTTTATCTTCTTCCAGCAGACGGACCTGGTGGAACATCCCCTTCACATCACTACTGATGGCGACTGGGTGTTCCCTAAACCTAAGGAGGACTCCCAACAGACTGGCTCCCAGTGTGGGCCCTGGCAGGAGGTGGTCATTCAGGCTCTGACCCTCGAATGTGAAGGAACAATTGAAAACTATCCTGTCTTTGCCATTGTGGTGCACCATGTGGTGTGGGATGAACCACGAACTGTTGCTCTTTGTAGCCTCTGCAGGTGACACAGGTGTGACATAGCCAGCATCGAGAAGTTTGTGAATCTCCTTGGAGTAAGCCGCCATCCTTTCTGATTCTCTGGCAAGCCGCCTTTCCGTCCCACGTAGCTGAGCCAAGACTGCCTCCTGTGTAGCATGGAGTCGGGGAAAATTCTCCTTCCACAGTAGTGGGGTGGCGTATCGTCTCACTCCATCCACTACTGTTGTCCCCTGATTGTCTTCTCTTCAAGCCTTTGGATGGCCTTGGCATCTTGTCTGGATCTGGTAATGAGCTGCTCACTACGATATGGCAAGGTATCCATTTGCCACAGTCTCTCAGCATGGCTGAAGAGCTCGGATTCTGGGGAGGCACAGGAAGTAAAAAGGCACTGCTGTGGCGTTAACCGGTGGCGCAGGAATCTTGAGGGACCTTGAGGGACCCCTGCTGGTCTACCAGGGGTACCCAGGCAGACTGGCTCCACTGGAGTGATAAGATGTGGATTATCTGACCCAATGAGCAGCAGTGGCTGTGCCTCTCTTATGTCCGTCAGTGGCAGGTCCTTGAGATGACGGTACCTCTCCTGTAGGGCTTTGACTGGGTAAGTATGGCGAGCGAGGCTAAGTTCCCCCGCAGTGAAGGCTCGGTGGATCTTGAAGGACTTGCCAGGCTGTGATGCAGGAGCCACAGAGAATGACACAGTGGTGCCATGGATGGTGCAAATTTCTTGTCGAACAGTGCGGAGTGCTAGGTCCTCAGGTTCGCCTTGAAGCCCCAAGCGATCAGCTGCCTCACGTAAGAGTATGGTACGCTCCGAACCATCGTCCAATATAGCATAGGTCTCAATCAACTTGGTACCACTCTTAAGGATGACGCGACTCAACTTGAGTAGAACCTGGCTGCTGCCTGTTGGTCGATCTACATAAAGCGTCTCAGAGATGGAGCTTACCAAGCAGGTGCTTTCTTCAGTCGTACTGGGATTACCAGATGTTGGTGCAGTTTGGCTGGTATTGACTTCATGAAGAACCTCAAGGTGCCGTCGTTCACACTGTTTGCACTTGGCTTTGAGGTTACACTTAGCTGCTTGATGCTCACGGCCGCATCTCCAGCACCTCTTGTTTGCCTTGATCCACTCTGTCTTCTGTTCCCTTGACAAGAGTTTGAAGTTATTGCACTGATTCAAGTAGTGCTGCACAGTGTCACAGAACGGGCAGTACGTCTTCGGTTTCTCCTGTGTGACAGCTGTGTCTTTCTCTGACTTTCCCTTCTGTTCACTTCCATGGAGAATAGTTGTAGTCCTCTAAATGCCTCTCCTTCCGTGGAGCTGGCTTCTCCCTGTCTGAGTAGTCACAATACTGGTCTCCAATCACCTGGACACGCACCTCATACTCAAGCCACTCAGCTAAGTCTAGCAGTGTTGGTATGGGAGTTTGGATGGGATTTACGAATCTCTGGAAGTTAGCTCTTAGGTCGCATGGCAACTTAGCTAAGAAGCGAGATACATGTGAGCCACACCTCAACTCCGTCCAACCCTGTTCTCCCAACTGGTGCAACATGCCCACTAGTGCACGGACTTGGAGTGCGAATGACTTGAAGGCTCTGATGTCACCACTCCTGACGTTAGGTCCATCCATCAATTTGGTGATCCGCTTTAAGGCCAGATGTTGAGGTTGACCGTACATCTCAGTGAGTGCTCTCATGGTGTCACTAAATGGGACTGTTGCTGTAAGAATCAGCGATGAGCAATGCTTCTTCACACTTAAGGTGATCTGTCAATATCTGGAACTTGAAATGTTCTGGAGCGTCACGTGGGAGTATGTTGCCTAAAGCTAACTTCAATCTTGCAAACTCACGTGGGTCTTCATGCACGAGATCGGGGATTGTTGGTTTGGGTCCATGATAAGTCTCTGCCGGTGGGGGTCTGCTAAGAGGGGGTAGAGTCTGAGGCCACTCATCTGGTTGCAGGCGATCAGCTGGATACTGACCAAGATCACCAGGGTAGCGGTTATCCCAGTGCCGGTACTGATCAGTATGACCATAATAGCCATATCCAGGAGCAGGACAGTAGTGACTGTCAGGATAGCTTCGTCGATCAGGGGGAGGATACATGTGATTTTGTCTGTAGTAGTTATTGTCATAGCGGGCTCTCAGACTAGGCAGTCTATGAGATCTGGCAGCCTGACAATAGCTGCTCTCATTACGATCATAACCATCATCAACCTGAGGATGATACCTGCCATCAGGCTGTTTGATTGTAGCACTATGATGAGGGCGATGACTGTCTATAGGCTGACTGGAAACAGCACCAGGTGTAGGGCATGGGGTGCGTTGTTCTTGATAGAGCTGCTGTGACTGTCCCCTAACAGTTGAACGTTGAGGTGGAGGGAGCTTCTTCCCCCTTTGTAGTGTGAGAGGGGAGGTCTTGAGATTGAGGGGATGACTCACCAGAAGATGATGGTGACTGTGCTGCGCCCTGATTGTGCAACCCTGCTCCCTTTAGACTGTGAGTTAGCTCCTCGATCAGGCCATGCTGACTATCCTGTGGGTGTAGAGACTTATCACTGATTTGCACCTGTGGGGCACTTTCCAGCTGATGTGGGTCCTCATGACCGCTAGATGGCACCAGCTTACAAGGATGCGCAGGTGTGGATGTCTCATCCTCACACAGTCTGGACTGTGACCTGGTGTGCTGTGAAGCTAGTACAGGAGTACTAGAGAGGACTTCCATAAGGCGTCGCACATCTCGTCGCAGCTGGTCATGTTCCTCTCTCATATTATGAATGTACTGAAGAACCTCAGGAGAAGTAGTCTGTCTGACCTGCTCATGCTCATATGGGAGGTGGTGCTTAGCGGGGTAACCCACCTCATAGTCTTGGAGATATGATGGCTGTTGGCTGCGTCGGCGTGGGCGATCAGACTCTCTGTATGCATCTCTCTCTTCCATGCTGAACATGTAAGGCTGAAGCGGTTGCTTGGATCCGGCTCGAAGGACCAAAAATTGTATGACAGACTATAGAGATCTTAGGTGGCAGCAATCACTTCAGGGTGTCGGGTCAGGACACTCTTGTAATGCTCAGGTGAGTGAATTAATAAGAGTCCTTTAATACAGTTAAAGCTGTTTATCTGCTTTGAGAGTGTGTGTGGTTTATCTTAAGCGACGCACACACTAGTGATCAGTCTGTATCTCTGCACCGATATGCACGTCTGTGGTGCGTTCAAGGACCCGGAGACGGTGGGAATTTTCATGTGCTGCATAAGCTTTTGTACAGGGAAGGTACGTCCTTCCCGTGAGATCCAGAGCGCATTGTTGCTCTATTCCTCGGAGGATCTCACCCTATCTAACAAAATCCTTGAGACGCACAGGCGAACGTCTCTCTCTCTGGGGACGTCGCACCACTGGTGCAACTGATGATTCTGGTTGAGCCTGAGCGCAGGGAGCAGGGTGCAGCTCCTGAGGCTCCTTTGGCAGAGGTTCAGTGTCGATTCCATTATTGCTGGCAAGCAGCCCTCAAAGCCAGCTTTTTGGTCATGCAGCAACTTAAGCTCGGTGTCCAGTTCGTGGGGAACATGATCCGTCACTCTCGCTCTAACCTGATCCACATGTCGCTTCATGGTTTGACCACTTCCGATGTTTTGGTGTACGACACTGGACCTGATGAGCTCAAAACAACAGCTGGGATCCACTTTGAACCATAGGAGTAGTTTCTGATGAACACATGGTCCCCTGGTGCAAATCTTCTCAGTCTTTTCTTTGTGTCATGATTCTCTTTCTGTTTCAATTGTTTTTGCTGCGCTCTTGTTTTCACGTCAGGCATTAGCAAGTCAAGAGCTGATCGAAGCCTCCACGACATCATCAGTTCTGCAGGTGAGAAGCCTGTCGTTGCATGTGGTGTTATTCGATAACTGAACAGAAATCTGGAGAGCCTGGTTTGTAGAGTGTCCCCTTTTACCTTCATCATCCCCTCCTTGAAAGTCTGCACCGCCCTCTCTGCCAGACCGTTGGAGGATGGGTGGAAAGGTGCTGATCTGACATGATCAATGCCATTTTGTTTCATAAATGTTGCAAATTCAACACTCGTGAAACATGTTCCGTTGTCTGACACCAACATCTTCGGCAAACCAAACACACTGAAACTCTGTCGCTGTTTCTCGACGGTGTCGTGTGATGTAGCTGGTTTCACCGGGTAAATGTCCATCCACTTGGAATGGGCATCCACAATGAGTAAAAACATCTCACCAAGGAAAGGCCCTGCATAGTCCACGTGGATCCTGGACCATGGCGACTCCGGCCATTCCCAGGGGTGTAATGGTGCAGTGGGTGGTGACTTGTGGTGTTTTTGACATTCCTCACATAACTGTACTTCTTTTCAATGTTCTCGTCCATACCTGGCCACCAAACATACGACCTTGCCAGGCCTTTCATCTTTGACATGCCCGTGTGAGTCTGGTGCAGTAGCTTCAGTATTTTGTCTCTGCCTTAGTCGGGGATGACTACTCTAGCTCCCCAGAGCACACATCCATCCCTCACACTCAGTTCCATCTTCCTTTGTTGATATGCTTTGAAACGAGCATCTGTATGTGCAGGCCAGCCCTTTAAGGTGTACTCATGGACTTGGGACAGGATGACATCCTTAGCTGTCCAACGTTTGATTTGTTTGGTGTCTACCAGTGTGTCGTCCAGTACATCCATCATCAAGACTTGTTCGGTCAACTCCTTTTTAGGCACTGTTTCCGGCAGAGGCAATCTGCTGAGCGCATCCGCATTTGCATGGTGTTTGCCGGGCTTGTACACGATGTTGTACTCATAAGCACTCAATGTCACAGCCCATCTTTGCACTCTTGGTGAGCCCATCTGAGGTTTAGGCTTCTTCATGTTGAAAAGAGAAATCAGCGGCTTATGGTCTGTATAAATAGTTAAGTCTCTGCCGTACAAGTACTTGTGGAATTTCTTGAGGCCAAACATTACGGCTAAGCCTTCTTTGTCCAGCTGAGAGTACCTCCTTTCAGCAGTTGAGAGTGTGCGTGACATGAACCCCAGTGGTTTCTCACTGCCATCGTCCATCCTGTGTGACAGTACGGCTCCCACACCGTATGGTGACGCGTCGCATGAGAGAAGTAACTCTCAGTCGGCAGAGTAGTGGATTAACACATCAGCTGAGTTCAGCAGTGTCTTTGATTTTTTGAATGCTTCTTCTTGTTTCTTTTGCCATGACCAGTTTACATTTTGTCTCAAAAGTTCATGTGGGGCGCCGCTTAGCTCAGTCGGTAGAGCGGGCGCCCCATGTTTGGAGGCTCTGTCCTCGCTGCAGCGGACCTGGGTTCGAATCCCGGCCCGGGTCCCTTTGCTGCGTGTCACTCCCCGTCTCTCTCACCCTGTTTCCTGTCACCCTCTTCATCTGTACTATCGATAAAGCCATAAAGGCCAAAAAAATAATTAAAAAAAAAAAAAGTTCATTTAGGGGGACCAGCAGGGTTGCCAGGTTGGGAAGAAATTTGTTGTAATAATTTAACAAACCCAAGTATGCTTTTAATTCTGTGACGTTTGTGGGAGCAGGAGCATCACTTGAGAATTGGCACCACTGGTGCCGCCCATTCGGCATATTTCGATGGCGAGATGATGTTTTCTTTCAACAGTCGGTCTATTTCCTCATCTACTTTTGCTCACATGGCAAATGGAACAGACCGTGGGCGGAAGAAACATGGGATGGCATCCCGTTTTACACGAATGGTAGCTTTGGTGCCTTTTAGGGTGCCAAACTCTTCTTTGAACACATCCTCGTACTTGTTTAACACTTGCTAAAGTGTGTTTTCTGTTGTCTTGACCTGGTGCACTTTTTCAGCTTTGCATTTATATTTTATTTCTCTCCAGTCCAAATATAT
>CAEMYA010000723.1:0-44975 GCA_903131615.1 Diplodus sargus | reverse complement strand
TTCCTGTGTGACTGATGAAGAGTTATTTAGTCCCTGATAGAACAGTTAGTGTTCAGGACTGTTGATGGAGGGAAACAGTTTGCACAGACAATAAAAGAGTGAAGACTGTCTGGATGTCCACAGACTAAAGATAAATGTGCTGCTATAAAAATGTCATTGTGAAAGCAGGACTGCACACGATGCAGCACGATGCAGCAGCTGACAGAGAAAGTGCAGAAACAATATTGACATGTGAGACACATGAAGTCAGACCTGCTGTGTGTTTGACACCAACTCTGAGAGTTCCATTTAAAACATGAGGAGACTCAGAGCCTGAAACACAGAGGAGATCAGTGCAGGTCAACAAGGTCTACAGAGACTGGAAGAGGAAGAAGAGACACTTCTGTCCAAACTGACCATTATCATCTGTAACCACATCTCTCTGTCTCGTCCTCCAGCCTCTCTGAAGATCAGTCCTCACAGATCTCAGCTGTTTGTAGGAGAGTCTGTCTCTCTGAGCTGTGAGGAGGACGACAGCTCTGATGGATGGACGGTGACGAGGAACACGACTGAAGGAACCAGGACTCAGTGTGGAGCTGACTGGGGAAGAAAAGCTGGTTCTTCCTGTAACATCAGCTACATCTTCCCATCTGACAGTGGAGTTTACTGGTGTGAGTCCACAGGCAGAGCAGCCAGTAGCAGCATCAACATCACTGTCTTCACTGGTAAGATGAGGCTGTTGTAACTCCAGCAGGTCTGAACACTGAGTCTGTCTTTCACCTTTTCACTTTGGCTGAGCCTGAGAGAGACAAAGAGCAGAAGACAGACAGGTGACCTTCAGGAGGCAACAACACTGGGTGGAGCACTGAGTCTGCCTCCTCAACATGTTGTTCATCTGTCAGTCTGAGATGATGTTCAACATGTAGAGATGATAAATCAGCTCCATGTGCCAAATGTTTCTCCAGAGAGATGGTTGTGATGAAGTGTTGCTGAGTACAGGACAGGACAGTGAGACTGGTTGTGTGAGTCAGAGGATCCATCAAGCTGAGTTTGATGCTGTGAAATCAGACTTTAACCTGCCGATGTTAGCAGCACACGTTTGTCAACACACTGTCTGTTTCTACTGATCACAACATCACCAGACTCCCTTAACAAATGTGGTGATTTAAGAGTTGTTGAGTGAGGAGAGACTCAACAAACTTTGTGAAACACGACGACAAATTCTGAAAGATGCTTCATCAGTCTGACCAGCACAACCAAACACCTGATGCTGTCCTGCTGTCAGAGTGATGAAGATGATGAAAGAGCAGATTTGTTTGTGTTCTGTCTTTTTAAGCTGAGCCTTCAGAACCGCCCTGCAACGACCCGGTTCTACTGCAGCAGAGGACGAGACGACACCACAAACTTTATGGCTCGGTCACTGCAGCACTGGGTACAATGTACCAGTAGCTACATGCTAACAGGCTAATGTAACCTGTAGAAACATGAGGTTATCTGTTGTGTAGCTGTGACAGCTGCTACCTGCATCCTGTCATCACCTTCACACTCACAACAGGAACACACAACTGGAATAACATGTTTGTCTGTGTGTTGAGGTGGAGCAGTGATCCTGCAGAGTCCTGTCCTCCCTGTGATGGAGGGAGATAATGTCACTCTGACATGCAGAAACAAGACCTCCAACCTCTCAGCTGGTTTCTATAAAGATGGCTCCTTCATCAGGACTGAGCCTACAGGTCACATGACCCTCCGAAATGTTTCCAGGTCTGATGAAGGACTCTACAAGTGTAACACCAGCAGTGATGGAGAGTCTCCACCCAGCTGGATCACTGTCACAGGTCAGGAGGTTCAACTGAAGTCTACAATAAAACTGTCAGCAGAGACAGAGACAGTCTGTCTCCAGAGTCAGTGTTGGCATCCAATGTTCAACATTTCTATGTTTCATACGTAGCAGATAAAACTTTACATGTCTTTATGTTGATTTCTGTGTTGTTGATGAAAATCTTTTGTTCATTTTAGAGAAACCTGCTACAACAACTTCTCCTTCACCATTCTCTGCTTCAACCTCCTCTTCTTCAGCTCCCTCTACTCATCCTGATCAGTGGTGGACTTTTATTCTAACCATTCTGCTGGGTTTTCTGGTTGCACTGGTTGCACTGGTTCTTCTGGTTCTACTGGTGAGACAGTGCATCAACAGGAAACCTAAAGGTTAGACACATTCAGACACATTCAGACACAAAAAAAGACGACAACATAAATTGTGTCCTCATTATTTGTCTCAGCCGTGTGCTGCAGTTCACTTCTGCAGGCTGAGATTTGACCAGAGTGAGAAGAAATAACAGTGTTGACGTTCTGTCAAAGACGTCTCTGTTCTGTGTTACAGAGATGGCTACTGAAGTTAGCATGCTAACCAGCTAGCCACTCATCTTCTCACAAGCCCCGCCCTACTCCTCCTCTGATTGGTTACTTTGTTGGTTGCGTTCTCTATGCTGGACTCAAACTGTGACTCACAGGAGACTTCATGGTGTTTGTTTGTGGCAGTTTCTGAGCTGTAGTTTTTGCAGCAGCTGCTTCTCTGACAGCCGGCCTGTCCGCTCTACTAATGAGCCCAGAGACACTCTGACAGTGAAGAGCAGCTCCAGAGGACGAGCGACTCAGACAGAACCAGCAGAAGTCCAGAAGAGAGGTCAAGGAGGTCGCTGTGTGTACCTGCAAGACTACAGCTCAAAACCCGAAAACAGACGTCAGAGCTGCTGTGAGTCACAGTTTGAGTCAAACATAGAGAACGTAACCAACAAAACCAACCAATCAGAGGCAGAGTAAGGCGGGCTGAGTTTCAGCTAGAGATGTAAAAGCAGCCAGTTCACTGCTGAGTAATAAGTCAACAAAATAAACTTATAAATGTGAAGAAAGGAAATATTTTGACTCCTTTTTCATTATATAAAGAAAAATCCAACCATCTGAACTCCAGTTTCTGTCTCTGACTGAACTCAGACCAGTTTAATCTGCTCGTTAACTCGTCGTCAGACTCACTTCATTCAGACTGGACACAAACTGAGTTAGAGTCACCAGAACAGTTCTGGTTTATCTCCACAGTCTCCTCTGGTTTGGTCCAAATCAATCCTCAGTTCACAGTAACGTGAAAATATTCTGTCCATCAGGTAATAGGCCGACTTAGCTCCATGGCTAACTGAGCTACATGCTAACAGCAGCTAGTCACTATAGCCAGTGAGAATAGTGAGCAGCAGTTAGCGGTCATGCTGCCCCCAATAGTTTATTAAACTACCTTCAAATTCTGGTAATTTATCAGCAACTGCACCTTTAAAATGGTATTTTTCTGCTGATATTCACATTTATATGAACATCTCAGAGCTGAGTGTGTCACACAAATCGTTACATATATAAACTGTAACAACTGTTTCCTGAAGTCAAACATTTGTTCAGATTCTCGTTCATCAGTTCAGCTCTGGAGCTTTTGATCGTCTTTCGACTTTAAAAAGGAATTTTCTGTCATTTTGATTCATTTCAGCAGCAGCAGAAGAAGAAGAAGGAGGTGATGACATCAGAGACGACATCACAGACAGTGGTGTTAGAATATCATGTCCCCCAAAACAGCCAATCAGACGGAGCAGAGGTAAAGATGGTTTAATTGATTCAACTGAGTTTGTGAGTTCTTGTTCTTGTATCTTTGTGAGGACCGCTCTCAGAATGACAACATGAGGACATTTTGTAACTGATGTAAGTAAGGGATAATGCCCTTCAAGGTGTCCATAATCAGGAATTAATGGATGACGTGAAGTCCATTAATTCCTGATAATGTACACCTCGAAGGGCATTATCCCGCTTATACCATGGTCACTTGCAAAAGAAAAGAAATTAAGACCATTCATTTATATTTTCATGCGTTTTACAGTCAAAATATAAAGTTTTTCACAAGCCATAACTAAGTTTCCCTGGTAACGCCTGAGGGTTTGACTAATACCTGGAACGATCATTACTCTCCCGTAAGATTCTTATGCAACAGAAACGTTGTTCACCCCTCCAGTAAATAGGACGGACCATAGATACGACTTGGCAACGGGAGATATTCTAGTCCGCTGAGCGATGAGCCAGAAAGCTAGCGCTATGCTAGCAAGATTCAAAGTCAATAACATTGCGTACGGTTGACAAACAGTAAATATAATTTGACAGTATGCTAGCTAACAAGACCAGCTAGCTAGCTAGAGTCATGTCATTGTCCCCAAATCAATATCAAGATTTTCACAAACAAATGATCGGCCGTGTGTAACGTTACTGTGGCCGCAGCCTGAAGTAGAGAGCTGGACAGTGAACGGGATGTGAGATTATTCGCCTATCAGTAAGTTTAGAGGGGAAGTGAACTTTCTGCAGCTTGTGTGTTACAGTCGCCACCTTGTGGTGTTCAGTGGATACTGAAAGACTGACGGACTTCACTCAGTGCTGGAAATAAAATATTCAGATTTGATACGCCAGCTAGCGCATTGATTTAGAACAGAATCAGAATCGAGTATTCCCACAGACCATGGTATGAATGTGTTTATATTTATATAGAATATTTAAGAAAGTGTGTTGATGGAAATAAAACTAAAGTAAATGTTTCTTACTTCACAAAAGTTCAGACTGTAGCTCGTCTGTTTCATGTGATGACACTGTCTGTTGTGTTAGCATGCGCTCTGTCCATTTGTTTCCTGTGGTGAAACTGCTAACAGAAGCTAACGGCTCTGTGGTCGTTCTGCTTTCTGTTTCTGATATAAACACCTCAGCTGAAGGTGGTCCTGCTCATGTTTCACCACAGGACTGTTAATTTTTTAACTTGGATAGTAATAAAGTAAAAATACTCTTTATCTCTTCCCTGCAGTCACATGTCGTTCACATTTACACTCTATGTGACTTCATATTAAATTAATCAAATTGAATAATTACATATACATTTAGGGCATTTAGCAGACATTTTTTTCCAAAGTGACTTATAATAACCGGCGATAGAGTAAAACAAAATATAGAAACAATTGTCAAGCCCTCATCTGAGGATCTAACTGCTATTTGTCAAAGATTCTCTAAGTGTATAAGTGCTGTGATGGAAGTGCGATGATACGAACATACAAGTGCATACATTTTTATTAATTTATTTTCATAAATTCTTTTTTTGGGGGGTTAGGGTTATGTGCTATGCGGGGTCGAGGTGAAGTCTGAACAAATGAGTCTTGAGTCTTTTTTGGAAGATGGAGAGTGACTCTGCTGTCCTGACATTCTCCAGTCCCTGTGACATAGTTCCTACAACATTTTTAAAAAACATACTCCCTGTCTTAGGTCCTAGCCTGCTTTCTATCATCAATTCCTCACTCTTTAAAATTGCCAGTGTTAAGCCACTTCTTAAAAAACCCTCTCTCAACCCAGACCAGTTAGAAAACTACAGACCCATCTTCAAACTTCCCTTTTTATCTAAAATCCTTGAAAAGATTGTCGCAGACCAGCTCCTGAAGCTGGTAGAAGGTCATTGAGTCTTTGACAAATTCTAATCTGGTTTTTGCCAAAAACACAGCACCGAGACAGCATTACTGAGAGTGTCTAATGACATTCTTGTGCATGCAGACAAAGGTGAAAGCTCCATTCTTATTCTCCTTTATCTGACTGCAGCCTTTGATACTATCTGGTTGGCATTTCTGGTACAGCCTTAAATTGGTTTCATTACTATTTGACTAGTAGAGTCTTTAATATCTGCATTAATAATCATGTTTCCTCCTCCACTCCCCTGCTGTGTAGTGTCCCTCAGGGGTCGGTTCTTGGTCCAGTTCTGTTCTCCATGTACATGCTTCCTCTGGGTCATTTGTTCAGCAGCTTCCCTGACATGTCATACCGCTGTTATGCGGATGATAGACAGATCTACTTTTCTGAAACCCCATAACCTGAATCCACTGTCCTCTCTCCATGAGTGCTCAGCTGCCACCAAAGACTGGATGTCTCTTAAGTTTCTCCACTTCCAGATAAAACTGGAATCATTTTATTTGGCCCTGATAAATTTGTCACTGCAGTTGATCAGTTTATTGGACCACTACGCACTAACATCAAACACACTGCTAAGAATCTGGGTATCATCTTCGACCAGCATATGACATTTGACCTACATGTAACAAAACTTGTCCAGTCCTGTTTTCTGCAGCTATGAAATGTAGCAGAAATCAAAAGATTCCTGTCCTCCAGTGATCTGGAACAATTAATTCACAGCTTGATTTTCTCCCGTCTTGATTACTGTAATTCCCTCCACACGTGCCTCAGCCAGTCTTCATTAAACCGATTACACTTAGTCCAAAATGTAGCTGCCAGACTTTTAACCAAAACCAGTCGTCGGTCCCATATTACTCCTTTTCTTGCATCCCTTCATTGGCTTCCTGTGAAATTTAGAATCAAATATAAGATCTTACTGATTACATATAAGGCACTTGATGACCTTACACCCAGTTACATTTCAGATCTCCTTGTTCCTCATTTCACTCCTAGGCCACTCCACTCCTCTAACCTTGGCCTTTTATCCGTTCCACGCCCGATCTGTAAAATTAAAGGTAACCGTGCCTTTGCTGTTTTAGCCCCAACATTGTGGAATAGTCTTCCCCATTCACTTAGATTCACTGAATCTGTGGACAGTTTTAAGCGGCTACTCAAAACCCACCTCTACAGGCAAGCCTTTTTATAGATTTCCTTTTTTTGTTTTCTCATCTGTTGTGCTTCTTTTATTTATCCCTCCCTTTTGTTTTATCTTCCTGTTTGTTCTTCTTGCTCTCTTTGTTTGCATTTGTGTGTGTTGTTATACTTATCTATTTGTTGTTTGGAAAGCACTTTGGATCTCTGTGTCAAAAAGGTGCTATATAAATAAAGTTATACTTACTTACTTACTTACGTCCGTCGTCGAGGATTACGCCCAGGTTCCTGGCCATCGACGAAGGCGATACCGTGACATCCTTGGCAGTGACTGACATGTCCATGCAAGGGCAGTGTTTTACATAAAATAATCAAATGACTTTTCAAACAAAAAGTTTTGTTAAGTTTTCATTATTAGTGGGGCGGCTTAACAGCATAATTCCAAAGAATCGTGCACTTTGTGATAAAAGCGTGAAATTTGGTACACTTATAGCCAAACACAGCCCAAACAAAATTAGATATCGAGCCATTGCAAATTTTCAATATGGCGGCCGTGGCAGCCATTTTTCAAAATGGCCGCCATTGACTACCATTTTCATGTGAATTTTCTTTTGTGTGTTGATTATAATATGATATTGATCATATAGTTAGCTACATTTATTTACCTCTTTGGAGTTTGTACATGAATTATACAAATCAATTTCAAGATGGCTGTTATTTTTCAAGATGGCCACCATGACTGGTTTGAAAATCGTTACTGCTTCAAAGTTGCATGGATTCCTGTGATATGAATGATATTGGGATCAAATCACACATTTTTGTGATTAGGAATTCAGGTGGCAACTATAGTATTTAGCCTATTTAGAAGCTCACAATGCAAGATAGGCCTAACTGACAATAGTAACTGTCCAAACATGGGGTCAATTGTGGAAGACTCGCCTTGTTTGAAAGGCCTGCTAAAGTCAGGGGCAGCAAGAACAGGAGCACCAGCCAACAGTGCTTTCAGGCTCTCAAAGGTGAACTGACACATCTCTGTCCAAACAAAAGGAACCTTAGGACTAAGCAGATTAGTCAAAGGGGACGCAACAGTGGCCAAATACTTGCAGAAACTCCGGTAATAACCTGCCATGCCAAGAAAATGTTTCAAGTCACGCCTGGAACTGGGCACACCAAAATTCACAATGGCCTCCACTTTGGCCTCAATGGGACAAACCTTTCCATGACCAACCACTTTTCCCAAATATGTTACGGTGGCCTGTCCAAATTCACACTTGGCTAAGTTCAAGGTCAAATTGGCAACAGCTAGCCTGTCGAAACACCTCTTCCAACTGAGCTACATGCCGAGACCAGGAAGAACTGTAAATCACCACATCATCAAGATAGGCTTCACAATCTGCAGCTCCCTTCAATAATTTATTTACCAGACGCTGAAACGTAGCTGGTGCATTCCGCATCCCAAAAGCCATGACAGTATACTGACAGAAATCATCTGGTGTCACAAAAGCAGAGAATTCTCTAGCTCTGTCAGTTAGAGGGACTTGCCAGTAACCTTATAGAAGGTCTAGCTTCGTTACAAAATCTGCAGATCCCACCCTGTTAATACAATCATCCAGATGGGGAAGAGGGTAACAATCAGGCTTGGTAACAGAATTAATCTTGCGAAGGTCAGTACAAAGACGGAGTGTATCATCTGACTGCTCAACAAGCAGGCACGGGGAGCTCCATGAGCTAGCACTCGGTTCAGCAATACCATGTTGTAGCATATAATCTACTCCCTTACGCAAAAGCTGTCGCTTAACAAGATGCGCTCTGTAAGAATGCTGCTTAATAAGAGCAGCATCACACCTACATCGATGCTGAAGAACGTTTGTGCGTGTCGGCACATCAGAGAACAGGGCAGGATGCTGATCAATCAACTCAGCGCTGTCAGAACAAATTGGAGAATCCAAATGAGAAAGATGGACATCCAAGTTAGTCAAAATTTTAGAATTTGGCAACCTACCCTGAGAAAATTCTGGACTAACAGTAACATTAAAATCCTCTGGAACAACATCACTGTCCTCCGAAACAACGACAGTGTCTTCATCTGCATGAACTGAAGTGTTCAAGCACAGCAACAGTTTTCACATCCGAGAGCATGGGCTGGTCCCTCTCGCAGTAAGGTTTCAACAGGTTCACATGGCATAAGCACGCCTTTCGTTTACGATCTGGAGTCTTAACCAAGTAGTCACACTCACCAACCTGGTGGTCAATCACAGATGGGCCATATTATTGATCCCCTTCACAGTAACAGAGAGGTGCAGTCTAAGGTAGCTTTTTTGCACTTACACTGCTTAACACAACCCTTCTTACATTTGCAGGAGATAAGTTCATAGCTGGACTGGCCTGCATCAGGCAGTCATGTCCAAAATGGTTCATAATGACCCTCAGATGCCTTTGACCAGCCCCATCTACAAGGAGAAGGACGCTCTGGTGCTGACTCCAGCATCTGACTCCATACATGGCCTCCTTGATAGACTGCCTTCTTAACATGCTCCTTTAGGGCCTTTAGCCTTTGTTGGAGGGATTGACTGCACATTGTGCCTCTTTGCAAAACACTTCCTCCTAGCTTGGTCTATGTCTGTGGATGTGCTGGTTCGATCACAGAACAGGATTATAAACCTTTCAATATTTGCCATTACCTCCTGTAGAATGTCATGTAGGGCAGAGGACAATTCTAATAGGGCATTTGTAAGCTCTGGAAAGACAGCCCACACAGCCCATGCAGTCTTTTTCCCATGACCAACAAAGCTTGATACTGTGTCACAGCCAGTCAAAGCATGAAACACTGGAAGAGCATGTGGCTTCTCAGGCCCAAGTGCAGCTGAGATTTCATGGGCTGCTAGGTATCGTAAACTCTTTCCAGTACCAAATCCCAACCAAAGCTCATTCTCTGCCTTTAGAACTTGAGCTACAGCCACAGCTAGAACCACAACATCGGTATCAACAGTTTGGATTATTATTTTCTGGTGACCATTTTGTACTGCATGGGCCACACAACATCCGAGGGTCAGCTTCCTCATGTGTGCATGGAGAAATCGAGGACAGATCAGCAAGGGGTGGCTTGCTGAGGACAGCAGTCCCACCCAGACTGTGGGGAATAACAGCATGTTTGCGGTCCGCTCCATGCTCACATGTCAGCCCAAAGTAAACCTATAAACCAGAACGGGCACAGACCTGGGCCGGGCTGGGTGTTGTCTTTCAGTACCTTTCTAACGCTTGATTCAGTGTTAATCTGAGTGTAGAATTATTGATTTATTAACTCAATATAGAATATAACCTGAGTATATAAAGAAGAAATAAGAAATAAGAGATTTAACACAGAAACAACAAAGAACAGGACGTGTTTCCTTCCTCACTCTGAGGTATATAAGATATAAAAGAGAACAATCTCAACAAACTAAATGAACTTGAATCAAACTGACCTTAAACACACTTTATATTTTTGTGTTTTATTCTTTTAATCTTGCAAATCAAACCACAGCACCAACTTCCTCCTGCTGTTTCCAGTAAACTGCGAACTAAAGCTGTTATGTTTCTCACTATAGTGATGGGTGGAGTGACCCGTCAGTACAACGTGTTTCTGGTTGTCCAGTTTAAACTGTTGTTTTTCACAGCAGAGGTGTTAAAAAGAAAAAAAAACTGTTGCTGACATTTATGAACTCCATAAAACAATCGTGTTATAACCCTGCATGGCAGATAATGGAACGATTCCTCTGTCAGAAGTGTTCATATTGTTCTTCTGTTGCAGAGAACGATCCAGCTGTGGTTTACTCTGCAGTGAGACCAGCAGAAGACGTCAGTTATGGACAAGTCGTCTTCAAAGACAAGAAGACAAAGAGGACCAGAGGTACAGCTGATCTGCTTTGTCTCCAGCATGAACGAACACAAGTATAATAACGTATTACTTCAATGACACATTAATGACGAGAGCGGTGGATATGAAGAGGAGACAATCAGCAGACGAGGAATATGTTGTTTCTGAACTCTGATAATATTGTAGGTTTTTTCCACTCTGCGTATCAAAGCCCACGATCAACTTCCTCCTGCAGGTTCCAGTGAAGCTGGTGACTTCTGTAACGACTGATGGTGATGCTTCGAGCCTTGTGGTTACTGTGTCACTTATTTTAGTCGACGCGAGCAGCTTTGTGGTCATCACAGTTAACTCCCTGTTTCACACAGAGAGAAAACAAACTGCTGCCATTTATCAAATAATACAATATTAATAAAATAATTATAATCCTACATGAAAAATTATTATTTCTACAGGATAAAGATTGATATTGTGCTTGTGATGCAGTGTTAACACTAGCAGTAAATACAGCAGCAGCTCTGTTTCAGTGGTCGTAAATGTTGTCATGTAATGAGGACGTGTTGTTGTGTTGCAGAGAACGATCCAGCTGTGGTTTACTCTGCAGTGAGACCAGCAGGAGACGTCAGTTATGGACAAGTCGTCTTCAAAAACAAGAAGACAAAGAGGACCAGAGGTACAGCTGATCTTTATTCATCAAGATGTTTTTATTGAAGCACGCTGATGTGATATAAACACATGACATTAACATACATACATCTACAGGAGCAGACACATGTACACCAAATCAGATGACATCATGCTTTGTTTTTCTTTAACATGTGTATAAAACAGAAAACCACAAGACAACAAGACTACATCCAGCCTCCCACCAGCCCAACACTCTGATAGCTGAACAGTTTCTTTAGACTGAAACGGAACAATGTTGCAGAAAAAGCTGAATATTTCCAAAAGTATAACAGATAGAAAAGTTGGTTTGTGTTGTTTGACATGTTGATAAGTCAACACGTTGATGCATCCTCTCTGAGGAATATAATTTTGTCTCAACCAAACTAAAAACATGTTATTATTCATCACAGAAGAATCATAAAACCTGAATACTGAATAATGATTACTGTAATGGGACAGCAGCAGCAGCAGCTCTGTGTCAGTGGTCGTACATGCCGTCATGTAATGAGGATGTGTTGTTGTGTTGCAGAGAACGATCCAGCTGTGGTTTACTCTGCAGTGAGACCAGCAGGAGACGTCACTTATGGACAAGTCGTCTTCAAAGACAAGAAGACAAAGAGGACCAGAGGTACAGCTGATCTGTATTCATCAACCAGCTTTGGACAGTCCAGCTCCAGTCTTTGAACAAGGCTAATTTTCTATCAGCTAACATTAGCATGCTAATTCCCACTGCTGATATTATCAGATGTGACACTTTGATAGAAGACTTTATATTACATCTCAAAAGAATATAAAGCATTAAAAAAAACATGATGATATAAAACTAAATTAGCAGCAACAGTCAGCTAGCTTAGCTTCATCACACAGATTTCTACATGACTGCAGATCCAAACAAATTAAAGTTACGACCTGTGGTGCATCTTGGTGGGACCAGTCTAGTGCTGAATGTATCAGTCTGTTCAGTCTGTTGGCTGCCCCAGCACACAACAGCATACAGGATAGCACTGGCCACCACAGACTCACAAAACATCCTGAGTCCGGCAGATGAACCTCAAGAACCTCAGCCTACAAGGAAAATAGAGACTCTGTCCCTTCCTGTAGAGGGTGTTAGTGTTCTTTACCCAGTCCAGTTTATTATCAATGTGGACCCCCAGATATTTATAATCCTCTACATACACACTGACCCCCTGGATGGAAACAGGGGTAAACAGCACCTTGGTCCTCTTCAGGTCCACAACAAGTCCTTGGTCTTTGTCACATTGAGCTGTAGATGGTTCAGCTCACACCATGTGACAAAGTTGTCCACAGTAGTCCTGTACTCATCCTCAGCACCCTCACTGATACATCTGACTATTGCTGAGTCATCAGAGAACTTCTGGAGATGACAGGTCTCTGTGCAGTAGTTGAAGTCTGTGGTGTAGAGAGTGAAGAGGAAGGGAGAGAGGACAGTCCCCTGTGGGGTCCTGGTGTTGCTGACCACTCTATCTGACACACAGTGTTGTGAGCACACGTACTGTGGTCTGCCAGTCAGATAGTCAACAATCCAGGTCACAAGGGGGAATCCACCTGCATCGCTGTCAGCTACTCACCCAGTAGAGCCGGACCGATGCCAAAAAACATGACACTCGCCGGCTTGTCCAGGTGGGCGTAGACACGGTTGAACAGGTAGACGATGGCATCCTCAACTCCAAGTTGAGGCTGTCGGGGGTCCAAGAGTGGTTTGACCAAGGGCCGGAGCTGTCTAGAGTCCTGATGTGGGAGGTCAGTGCCACAGGTCTGTAGTCCTTGGAGCCACAGGGACGCTGCATCTTAGACACAGGGACAAGGCAGGACATATTCCACATCACGGGGACCCTATGTAGACTCAGGCTCATGCTGAGGACATGGTGAAGTATTACACATAGCTGGGGGGCTTTGAGCAACCTGGGACTGACATAATCAGGACTTGCGGCCTTCCCTGAGTGGAGTCTCACAAGCTGTCTCCTAACATGGTCAGCTATGATGCTCACTGTAGAGGAGACAGGTGAGGGGAGGTGGAGGTGTAGAATCAGTTGGTTGTAGTGTGTAGTGAGTCTGGAGACCAGGGGAGGAGTTGGTGGATAGGATGGTAGTTGGCAGACAGCAGTAGGATCGAAGGTGGTGTTATCAGGGGGTTCAGGGGCCTCAGTATCAAATCTGATTGAGTTTGTTGGCCCGGTCCACACTGCCTTCAGCTCCTCTATTGCCAGCTGACCTGAATCCAGTGATGGTCCTCATTCCCCTCCAGACCTTTCGTGTTGTTCTGCTGAAGTTTCCTCCTGTAGATTTCGTTAGCCTCCCTGATCTTCACCTTTAGGTGTCCCTGTATTGTTCTCACCTCCTCCCTGTTGCCAGCTCTGAAAGCCATCTTCTTTTCATTGAGAGTTTGTTTTCTCTCCTCTCCATCCAACATGTGACGACCCCTCACATTTATCTGGTGACCCTCTGGAGGGGCCCGACCCCGAGGATGGAGAATTAACTTGTGTCTTCTTCCTGTAAGCTAAATGTCGCATGTGCTTCTGTCAGCTGAACCAACCAGTGTCAACCAATCATATTGTGTCCTCCACTCGTCAATCATTCTGAGTGAGCGGCACACAGAGTGAAGACTTCCTGTCAGAGAGACGCAGCCGAGTGAACAACTGGAGGGTATTTATGAGAAACAGGAACCTGGACGACCACAAAGCTGCTATCTGCCATTAAAACCAGTTGACACGTTTTACCACAAGGACAAACACGTCACTGTCAGCTCGAGCAGAGAGTCGTGAGAAACCTCACAGCTTCAGGTCAGTTTACTGGACTCAAGAGGAAGCTGTCTTTTATGTAGAGCATGAAAAACTAGAACATGAATAATCTTCAGATTAAAGGTCAGTCTGAGATGCAGAAAATGCTCAGAGAATAACCTCTTTCATGTTGTTCTACTGAAGTCTCCTCTCCAGCTTCCTCCTGTAGTTTTCTTTAGCCTCCCTGATCTTCACCTTTAGGTGTCCCTGTATTGTTCTCACCTCCTCCCTGTTGCCTGCTCTGACAGCCTTCTTTTCATTGAAGATGGCTTTGATGCCGTTGTTACCCACAGCTTGTTATTTGGGTAACAATGCAGAGTCTCAGCTGGAACAGTGGAGTCTACACAAAAGTTGATATAGTCCGTGATGCACTCTGTGAGCCCATCGTCCTCTCCATGCAACTCATAGAGTCACTACCAGACCTCAAAACATCCCTGAAGTGTCTCATTAGCTTCCTCCGACCGTCTCCTCACTGTCCTTGTGGTCCCAGGCTGGCTCTTCACCAGAGGCACATAACGGGCTGAGGTGCACCAGGTTGTGGTCTGATCTACCCAGTGGAGGAGGGGAGAGGAGCTGTATGCATCCTTCACATTAGCATCCAGCAAGTCCAGGGTCCACTCCTCTCTGGTAGGACAGCTCACATACTGTGTGGAGTTGGGCAGTGCTGTATCCATGGTGACGTGGTTGAAGTCACCCGAGAGAGCAACGAATGCACTCAGGAGTTGAGTCTGTAACCGGGCTGTGGCGGAGCTCGGCTGAATGAAAGAAAATACTTTCACAACAACAACTAAAGACCAAAACTCTCTTCACCAGAATGTTTGGAGAGGGAACGGCTAAGTATTAGTCAAAACAATATATTATTAAATAAGAAGCTAAAAAGTAGGAAACTATTAAAAAAAAACAAGTAGGAGCGACTTCAACAGGCTGCATGCATGGTGGTGCACTACTAATACTACTAATACTACTAATACTACTAAAGCGACTAATACTACTAATGCTACTAATGGTACTAACTACTTTAATGAGCTGACATCAGAGAATGAAGACCTTAAAGTGTTAAACCAATTCACCCATTATTAAAAGAGCTGGGGATGACAACGATAGTTGAAAACTAATCGATTAATTGATTCATCATTGAAGCTTTGTAAATCACGGTTTGTCATGCTACAGTGACTTCCTGTTTACACAGCTGATAGCTTTTGATTGGACAGGGCTGCAGATGTTTCCTAGCAACTTTATGTAGTGAATCAGTAGTTTGAGACTTCCAGCTCAGACGTTGTTGTTTGTGGGCGGAGTTTGATCTGTTTGTTTGTTTGTTTTTGCTTGTTTGTCTGTTTGTTTGTTCAGAGTTGAAGTCGGAGCCGGAGGTCCTCTACTAGTCACTGAGGTAGACCTTCACACCAGACCAACCAGTGGTGTCCAGCCCGCCTGTGATTGGTCCTCAGAGACATCACACCTCAGCACTGTCATCTGCTTCACTTCTTATTCAATATGTTGAAGCTAAATGAGACTTTTGCAGCTACAGAGACGGACACGTCATTTTTAGAGCATGTTTTTAGAGTTTTAATGTGTTTTTGGGTGAAATAAAAAAAATATAAAAGTAAAGATTAAGATTAATTGTTTAAGCATTTGTTCACAACACTTGTTTCATTCATATGTTTCTGTTGAACAGAGCCTCCACCTGTTTAGTGTCATATCTGACTTCACTGTTATTTAAACTGTATTTATGTTAATTGGACTGTGTTCTTGTTGTCGCAGCTGTGACTTATTATTTCTCTGCAGCATCAATAAACTTTTCTGCTCTCATTTCTTATTTTCCTCGTGCTCTTCTGTCGGTTCAGCTCAGCTGTCAGATGGAAAACTGGGCCTGTTCTGGTTTGGTTGTGGCTAACCGACACACACCTCCCTTCAGTGCAGATAAAGAACAAACTAAACCACAACCGCAGACTATAAAGAGCCCGAGCATCGTTCACAGTCTGCACGTTTGATGCCAAGTCAGCTTTTGATGACTGCAGCTTAGATAAATCTTTGAGGTGATATTTTTTACCTGCCAAGGACGCTGAGTGTTTCTCTCAGTTTTATTTCTCTGTAGCTTCAGGAGTCACTTCCATGATTCAAGCTGCAGAAATAAACCTTCATCTCTGTAATCTCTGTCTCCACCCTCCAGCTTGTGATCCGACGGTGCTGCCACCTGCTGGTGTTCTGTCTGTCCTGCATCTCCACTGTCCTCAGTGTCTTTATGGACTCAGGTCCACAGGTCACACTGAGCCACGGCCTCACAGAGACCTGAGGTTCTGGTTCCTTCTGGATGAGCAGGTTTTAACTTTATGAAGTTTATGTTTCAGAGCAGATTATGACAGAATTATGATCTTTATTATTTCAACACATTTCGATTTTTAGGAAATACACTAAATACACTGACTGAGATAGGAGTCTCATACAGCTCCACATCAAGAGACCAGAACTGTCTCTTTAAACCAGTTTGTTTCAGTCTTCATCACGTCTAAATACATCTTTCAGATGTCAGCGAGTTGTTAGCTGCGAACTGCAACCGTTTGAGGCTCAAAGGATTAAAATCCTTCAATATTTCACAATAAAAGCAGAAACAGTTGTTCTGTATTAGAGTTTGTTTTCTCTCCTCTCCATCCATCATGTGACGACCCCTCACATTTATCTGGTGACCCTCTGGAGGGGCCCGACCTCGAGGTTGGAGAATTAACTTGTGTCTTCTTCCTGTAAACTAAATGTCACGTGTGCTTCTGTCAGCTGAACCAACCAGTGTCAACCAATCACATCGTGTCATCCACCTGTCAATCATTCTGAGTGAGCGGCACAGAGTGAAGACTTCCTGTCAGAGAGACGCAGCCGAGTGAACAACTGGAGGGTATTTATGAGAAAGAGGAACCTGGACGACCACAAAGCTGCTATCTGCCATTAAAACCAGTTGACACGTTTCACCACAAGGACAAACACGTCACTGTCAGCTCGAGCAGAGAGTCGAGAGAAACCTCACAGCTTCAGGTCAGTTTACTGGACTCAAGAGGAAGCTGTAGTTTGTGTTCAGCATAAAAACTAGAACATGAATAATCTTCAGATTAAAGGTCAGTCTGAGATGCAGAAAATGCTCCGAGGATCTAAAACCATGAACATTGTTCTGTTGTTGGACTTAAAGGAAGTCTTTGTTCTGGTCATCAGTTCTGATGTGCAGTGTTACATAAACAGGGTGTGTCAACACACAGCTGAAGGGAACACACTGAATGATACTGAAGGATAAAGTCTGTTTAATGTGCAGCTCAACATTTTAGATACAGCAGGTCCAAAAGTCTCAGACCACATTGAAAACCTTGAATACTGTCACATAAACCTGGAAACAGTCACAAAGTTTGAGGATCCAGAAAGTAAATCAAAGCGTCAGAAGTCAAAGAGGATCGTTCTCAGCGTCGGATCAGGACTGAAGGTCTCTAAAGAAACACTTTACAGAAAGTGGATCAGCTGGACTCCATCAGAACATCAACACATCAAGCTGAGTTCACTGAGAGACAGAACAGCAACTTCATCACAGAGACAGAACCGACTCAGTGAACAACACAAGAGTCCAATCAGCAGTCGACCCGTCCAACTAGAAGGTGAGCAGCTCCACAGGAAGAGTTCTGGTGGGAACACCACAGAGACGAGCCAATCAGAGGTGGAGGAGGGCGGGTCTCACAAGAAGAAGCAGCAGGATCCACAAGAACAGAACCGAGAAGGTGAGCAGCTCCACAGGAAGAGTTCTGGCTCCTACGAAGGAAACGTGACTGAAGAAGAAGGAGAACACGTTGGATCAACTCAGAGGTGATGCTCTGTGGTGACAGCACCCATGACATCATCGTACTCATCAGCCAATCCCTGCTCAGCCTGGGTGGGAGGAGCCATCTCCATGGAGACGGGCAGGTAGTTTCCTGCAGGCGGAGAGAGTGAGATCATTTATCAACAGCTGATTGATTGATTGATTGATTGATTGATTGATTGATTGATTGATTGATTGATTGGGGCATAACGACTCACTGCTGCTCACTATTCTCACTGGCTATAGTGACTACCTGTTGTTAGCATGTAGCTCAGTTAGCCATGGAGCTAAGTGGACCTATTAGCTGATGGACAGAATATTTTCACGTTACTGTGAACTGAGGATTGATTTGGACTGAACCAGAGGTTTGACTGTGGAGACAAACCAGAACTGTTCTGGTGACTCTAACTCAGTTTGTGTCCAGTTTGAATGAAGTGAGTCTGACGACGAGTTAACGAGCAGATTAAACTGGTCTGAGTTCAGTCAGAGACAGAAACTTGAGTTCAGATGGTGGACGCTTGTATTTTTCTGTTTATAATGAAAAAGGAGTCAAAATATTTCCTTTCTTCACATTTATGAGTTTATTTTGTTGACTTATTAGACTTAGCAGTGAACTGGCTGCTTTTACATCTCCAGCTGAAACTAGGCCGCCTTCCTCTGCCTCTGATTGGTTGGTTTTGTTGCTTACATTCTCTATGCTAACTGGTTAGCATGCTAACTTCAGTAGCCATCTCTGTAACACAGAACAGAGACGTCTTTGACAGAACGTCAACACTGTTGTTTCTTCTCACTCTGGTCAAATCTCAGCCTGCAGAAGTGAACTGCAGCACAAAGCTGAGACAAATAATGAGACACAATATATGTTGTCGTCTTTTTTGTGTCTGAATGTGTCTGAATGTGTCTGAATGTGTCTAACCTTTAGGTTTCCTGATGATGATCCGTCTCACAAGTGGAAAAACCAGTAGTAGAAGAACCACCACAACAACCAGAAGAACCAGACGGAAAAGAAAGATTAGAGTAGCTAGAACAATCAACCACACAGGGACAGGAGGGGGACAGGAAGTAGAAGGAGAGGAGGTTGGAGGAGAAGATGGTGAAGCAGACGAGGTTGAAGGAGAAGTTGTCGTCGCAGGTTTCTCTAAAAGGAACAAAAGATTCTCATCAACAACACAGAAATCAAATGAATTCATTCAGTCATTTCACTGCAGAGAGAAACCAGATCAAACTAAGAAAGTGAACTTGCTCCTGTCTGGTCTGTTCCTCTTGTTCTATGTCAGCCTGAGACCCACAAACTTTATATAGAGGAGAATAAATCACATGATGGTTCAATATTAGACTTTAACAAGATGTCGAGGTTTTCCAGCTGTGGTATTAAAGACACAACTCATTGAAAACATAAAGACACACAGTGTTTTAACATATCTAGTACGTACAAAAGTTATTATGTTGCTCGGCAGGTTAAAGTCTGATTTCACAGCATCAAACTCAGCTTGATGGATCCTCTGACTCACACAACCAGTCTCACTGTCCTGTCCTGTACTCAGCAACACTTCATCACAACAATCTCTCTGGAGAAACATTTGGCACATGGAGCTGATTTATCATCTCTACATGTTGAACATCATCTCAGACTGACAGATGAACAACATGTTGAGGAGGCAGACTCAGTGCTCCACCCAGTGTTGTTGCCTCCTGAAGGTCACCTGTCTGTCTTCTGCTCTTTGTCTCTCTCAGGCTCAGCCAAAGTGAAAAGGTGAAAGACAGACTCAGTGTTCAGACCTGCTGGAGTTACAACAGCCTCATCTTACCAGTGACAGTGATGTTGATGCTGCTACTGGCTGCTCCGCCTGTGGACTCACACCAGTAAACTCCACTGTCAGATGGGAAGGTGTAGCCGATGACACAGGAAGAACCAGCTTTTTTCCCCCAGTCAGCTCCACACCGAGTCCTGGTTCCTTCAGTCGTGTTCCTCCTCACCGTCCATCCATCAGAGCTGTCGTCCTCCTCACACCTCAGAGAGACAAACTCTCCTACAAACAGCTGAGATCTGTCAGGACTGATCTTCAGAGAGGCTGGAGGACGAGACAGAGAGATGTGGTTACAGATGATAATGGTCAGTTTGGACAGAAGTGTCTCTTCTTCCTCTTCCAGTCTCTGTAGACCTTGTTGACCTGCACTAATCTCCTCTGTGTTTCAGGCTCTGAGTCTCCTCATGTTTTAAATGGAACTCTCAGAGTTGGTGTCAAACACACAGCAGATCTGACTTCATGTGTCTCACATGTCAATATTGTTTCTGCACTTTCTCTGTCAGCTGCTGCATCGTGCTGCATCGTGTGCAGTCCTGCTTTCACAATGACATTTTTATAGCAGCACATTTATCTTTAGCGTCCAGTCTGTGGACATCCAGACAGTCTTCACTCTTTTATTGTCTGTGCAAACTGTTTCCCTCCATCAACAGTCCTGAACACTAACTGTTCTATCAGGGACTAAATAACTCTTCATCAGTCACACAGGAAGTGTTCTCACCTTGGTGTGTGCAGCCGCTCAGCAGTGACGTCACAACTAAAGACAAAAGACACTCCGGTTGGTTTGAGAGGAAACACAGAGGAGGACAGTCGTATCAAAGAAACATCATCAGCTCATGTTGTTTCTAAAGCAACAGGGTGAAAAGTGACGTCCTGTCAGAGAAACATGGACACTAACGTCTGTTCATGTTCCACAAAACAAAGTGTGTGTTTCTTCCAGCTGATGTGTGAGTGAACTTACAGAGCAGACGCAGCAGACGTGTTTCCTCCATCCTAACACCGACTCATATGACATCTACACTTCATCACTTCATGGTCACATCAGTCAGACCCTCCTCCTTCCTCTCTGACTGACTCTCACCCTGCTGTGGTTTCCTCTACACTGACTGCAGCTCAACAACAGATAGAGTTTGTTTTAAAAGCAGACTGAACGTCACAACAAACTGCAGCAATGCACTGATTTTAAAGACACATTTTCTCATGGGAGATTTTTGCGCACATTTCTATTTCACAATATCCATCACGTCCACCAGAGGGCAGAGCTGTCAAGGCTCATTCATTAACAAGATCCTTCAACAATGAACCATCAAACCAGATGAGTCGAGCAGAGGGTGAACAGAGAGTCCTTCACTTCAGGTGATACAGTCATTAAATCTCTCTTCAGTTCTGTGTGATGTCACACACACAGAGCAGACTATAATCTGTCCAGCTGCTCCAGAGATTAAACTACCTGCTGTGGATTCAGTTCAACACCAGGAACAAGAAACAACAATCAGACAGTAGAATCACATGAAGTCATGATTCATACTGTGAACACACGAGACTCTAGAAAGCAGCAGCCACACACTATGTGTCCTCTCAGAGGGGAAACACAAGATGGAGATGTTGTATGGAAGAACACAACTCAAACACACCAGATTACTAGTGTGTTGCTGACAACTTCCCTCTGTAACACAAACAGTGACTGATTCAGAGAAGGACCCAGAGATGAGGTCATCTGAGATGGCTCAGGTTAGCAGCAGTGTGCGAAATACCCATCAATATTATACCCATACCCATCTCCCGATTGTTGCGAAATTCCGATCTAAATTTTTCTCAATATGCAGTAGGCATATAACAATATTTCATGGATGAAAGCCAAGACAATCAGTCTATAGCCTACATGACAACACACAGACACTTAACAATGTTTGATAACCCGATATGCTATAGCAGTGTTTCCCCTAGATCTTGTTGTAGCAGCAGTGCTCTGAGATGGTAACCTCGCAACACTTTCAGGGGTGCTCACAGCTGCAAGACAAAGGTATTGAGACAAGAAAAATGATTTGGAAAGGCTGCAGGATCTCTGTCTTTCCTGATCTGACAGAGAAGTGGTGAAGAGGAGGAGGTGTTCCGATGTTAGGAAGAAACTCCCTGACCTCAACATCTGTTTCTCGCTGGCTTATCCTGCAACTCTCCGCGTCACATGGAGGAGAGAGGAAGAGCTTTTAAGGCTGATGGAGCTTATGAAAGTGAAAAGCCACAAAAAATATGGCTTTTTAATCATGAACAGGTGCATCTGACAGATCTAACACCAGTGGCTACTGTTGGGATATGACCAATGATAAACCTTCTCTTGATTTTTTCCCTGTGCTGATTAGAGCAAACAACTGGAGCTCTGCAACAATGAACATTAGGAGTTATGCAGCCAATGGAACTGAGACTACAAAGTTGTGACAGCATAGGGATGGTACCCTGAATGTAGGTCGGTTTATCCTTTATTCATTTAATTTGCCTTTTTTTGACCTATTCTGAACTTTTAAGTGTACAAAACTGCCCCAAGTGTTAGGCAAAGTATATGGTTAATACAGCAGATATGAAAGTCATATAAAAGTAGGAAATTTGTGAGGTTTGCAGGGATGAACACTGGCAGCACCTCACAGACCAGTAGTTTAAGGGAGTGCCAAATACTCACTGTTTGGTTGTGGGTGGGAGACGGTTGTGTCACAGTTCTTATGTTGTCTCCTGTTTTTTTTTAATCTGTATTTCTTTCTGAGAGTTTTTCTAGGTTGTGTGTTGGTGTCTTGCACAGTCTTTAGTTCCGTAACAGCATGCAAACAATATTTTACAGGTTTTACCACCCAAGATTTCGTACGCCTTTCTGATGAGCCCACTTATACAATTTTTGTAGGATGCAGACTTTACTAACAGTTAAAGGGATCAGAATGGATAAAAGTACAGAGATACTTATATGGAATGTGAATGTCAAAGAAACAAGTGTTTATGTTACCTTAAGTCTCAAAATACAGATGTTGCATTTCTTCAGGAAATACATTTGATTGATAAGGAAGCTTATAAGGAAACTTCCTATTGGGTTTTCTTGGCTGCCCACATCTGTCTGCAGAGGAAACTGTGTTTATTTGGGAACCCCTTCAAACCCAAGCCCCTAAACACCTTTAGTTTTAGGGGTGTGTCACTGGGGGCTTGTCAGAGCACATTTTTTATTCTACCTGGAAGAGGCATTCTTTTTTTTTATTTATTGTCCAAGTAGTGGAAATTGCGCATTCCCCCCTAGATTTTCAAGACCCTTTTAACAGGGTAAAAAAAACGATAGAAAAAACCTCAGGAAGAGCCACAGGATGGACAGACATGCAATAGATGTCGCGTGTACAGGAAAGAGCAACAAATCACAGTTTACAAGTTACATTACAACAGAGAGTCTGATACAAACTATATGTAAAGTTCTTCGAAGACACACACACACACACACACACACACACACACACACACACACACACATATACACATACACATCTGTATATGGTACATGTTAGAGTGTGTTTGATATCATAAAAGGCTTTTGAACCTACATGCTGTTTATTTAATATTGTACATGAGTAAATGTCCAAAACCCTTCAACCGTTACAGCTGTTATGATCATTTTGGTTGTAGGTATTAAGTTAATTAATAATCACGTGTCACGTGGCATTTGCTTTGTTTTCCCTTCTTCAAGGATGGTGTCCGGAGGTGATCTCATGTAAACTGGATCTTATCACTTATCATAATTAATAATTATCCGTGATAATCATTCATTATTATCATTATTATAATTAAATTTAACCCCAAACTCCAAGGCCAAATATAATGGGGCCCCATGTTAGGCAGTGTACTGTTGGCAATCATTTATATGAATGATGAATTTATATGGAATTTATAACCCATCAGATAAACCAAAATCTTTTAGGTTAACTGCCACTTTGAGCCATTTGCTATTGCTGCTATCAATTTAAGTTGAAAGTGCTTTTTGGAAATTGTAAGAATTTCAGTTCAGCATCTAAATATCCCGTATTCAATGCATTCTAGTCAAGATGTCACTGTGACTGCCTTGCATTTCAGCCTCAGTAAGATGTAGAGTTTTATACTAAGCTGTTACTACCATGTGTTTCAGCACGAGTCAACTTTAGATTCCAGTTAGTGCATGTCGAATGTTTGGTACGCAAAGTTACGCTGATGACCTATGTTTATCTTTATTGGCCCCAATCTGTATTACTACAAGACCTACTACATTGTGTCACTGTGACCTCCACAGGAAGCTACAGTGTAGGACAGCACGCTGTTTGGTTAGGCTAGTGTACACCCCAAGCTACAATACAGAGTGTCTGACAAAGCAACACCATAGCCAACCACACTGATTGTTGTTTGGACAACTTGTTTATCAAATTTACAGTATGTTCCATTGTTAAGATTTGTTCATGAGCAATGAAGTACTGCCCTAGTTTGTCCAGGACTCTACACTGCCATGTTCAGAGCACATGTAACAAAGGTATGAAACTATCTACATATTGGGAGTATAATTTGGTTCTTTCCTAAATGGATATATAACATTTTTCCTAAAACAGTTACATCTTTTATTTTGCTATCTTACCTTATTTGAAAATGTGAAAACTAATCTTCTTGAGTTTGAAGATATATGAATGTACGTACATGAAGAATGTTTTTTTCTTTCTTTCACATATTAACATTGTATTGAGATTGTTTGTTTTTTTTTTAGACTTTTTTTCTTTTGTTTGAGACAGTGGCTGATGCGCAAGGCTGGCCTAGTGCACGCCATGCGCTTATGCTTCAATGCGTCCTTACGGGGAGAGCGCAGCGGGCTTTCCCTGCTCTGAGTGCAGAAGACTCGCGTAAGTACGAAACAGTAAAATCTTCGGTCTTAAAAGCGTACGAGTTGATTCCAGAGGGTTATCGTAAACGTTTCAGGAACATGAGAAAACGGACGGATCAGTCAAATGTGGAGTTTGCGAGGGATTTAAGCTTGCAGTGCCAAGGATGGTGCGTGGCCGCTAATGTCAAAACTTATGACACCTTTATGGATCTAATTGTTCTCGAGCAATTTAAGAGCACCTTGCCAGAGCGTGTGGTGACATATGTTGCGGAGAAACAAGCTAAGGACGAGGCTGAGGCTGCGGTCTTGGTAGATGAGTATGAGTTGACTCACAGAGCTCACGTGCGCTCATCAGAGGGACAAAAAGGTGGTGTCTCTTTTGGCAGAGATAAGAGTCTGAGGGTTAATACGCCTCAACCTCCTGGAGATCGTTTGGTTGGTAAATCTGACGCAGAAAACTGCTATTACTGTCATGGGAGGGGTCACTGGAAAGGGAGCTGTCCATTGCTGAAATCTTAGTCCAGTCCCCGTTTTTCTTATGTGAAGCCTGACATGTTGGCGGCATCACCTGTTAACTTGGACCTTAATTCACATCCGGTGGAGCTGAGTTCTGATTACTCTCCATTCATTTCAGATGGTTTTGTTTCCTTGCTGGGCAGTGAGAAAAAGATTGCTGTAAAAATCCTGCGTGATACAGGAGCGTCAGAATCTTTCATTCTGGACTCTGTTCTGCCGTTTTCATCCTCTTCAAGTTTGGGCAGGTCTCTTTTAGTTCGGGGAATTGATCTAACTACCTTTGAAGTCCCTTTACACAAAATCATGCTGCACTCGGAGATAGTTGAGGGCGAGGTTGAGTTGGGAGTACGTCCTGCGCTCCCTGTGGACTCTGTCTCAGTGATCCTGGGGAATAACTATGCAGGTGGACGTGTTTGGCAGAATAAACCTGTGCCAGTAGTTTTGTCTTCTCCTCAGAGAGATGAAACTGATGATTGTTCCCAGCAGTTCCCTGATGTGTTTGCAGGTTGTGCTGTGACCCGCTCGGCAACTCGTGCAGCTGCAGAACCCAAGCAGGCCAAGGTGGCTGCAGAGAAATATAGGTTTGCCTTACCCGATTTTCCTTTGATTCTGTCCTATGAAGACCTGGTTAAGGAGCAGCATGCAGATCAGTCCCTGTGTTTATTGTTGGACCGTGCTGTCCCTGCTGACACTTTTGAGAGCTTGGCTCATGGGTATTCTGTTCAGAATGGGCTGCTTGTGAGAAAATGGACACCCTCCACTGACACTTCGGTGGGGGAGCCCTGGTTACAAGTGGTGGTGCCTGCCATGGCTAAGGAAAGAGTGATGAAGACCGCTCATGACATGTTGGGGCATGCAGGGGTGAGAAAGACATGTGACCGCATTATGCGTAATTTCTATTGGCCGAGATTAAGGAGAGATGTTGCGACGTATGTAAAAACTTGCCGCATCTGCCAGATGACTGGTAAACCTAATCAGGTCATCAAACCTGCGCCTTTGCAGCCATTACCAGTGGAGGCTGGTCCCTTTGACCATTTACAGTTAGACTGTGTTGGACAGTTGCCGACTTCTACAAGTGGTTCTAGGTATTTGTTGACCATCATGTGCCAGGTGACTCGTTACCCTGTCGCCTATCCACTACGTTCTATCACCACCAGGTCCATTTTAAAGGCTCTGTCCCAGTTCATCTCCATTTTTGGTATACCGAAGGTTGTTCAGACTGACCGCGGATCCAATTTTATGTCTCGGGTATTTTCTCAGGTTCTGAATCAACTTCATATTAAGCATCACAAAGCCTCTGCGTACCACCCTCAGAGCCAAGGAGCCCTTGAGCGTTTCCACCAGACGTTAAAGTCTCTTCTTCGTGCTTACTGCATGGAGTTGGGACGGAGCTGGGAGGACGGGTTACCTTGGTTGCTTCTTGCTTCAAGGGAGGTGGTACAAGAAAGCACAGGTTTCAGCCCAAATGAACTAGTCTTTGGCCATTCGGTGCATGGTCCCTTGGCTGTACTGAAGGATGGTGTAGGCCTTCAGGAGCCACCTAAACCTTTGTGTGACTACGTTAATGGTTTTAAAAGACGTCTTTATGAGGCAGTTCGGTTGGCCCGTATAAACCTGTCTGTCACTCAGTCTAAGATGAAGCAGCGCTACGATCAGAAAGCTCAGGGCCGTGTGTTTGCTTTGGGTGATAAGGTGCTGGCTCTTCTGCCAGTTGTCTCCTCACCGTTTCATGCCAAGTTTGCTGGTCCGTACACTGTGATCAGGAAGGTGTCAGATGTTAATTATATGATTTCCACTCCTGACAGGAGAAAAAGCTCCCAGTTGTGTCACGTGAACCTGCTTAAGTCATATCATGAACGTTCTGATACACCTGCAGGGGGCGCGGTCGCACAGCCTATGGCCTTCACTGATAGACTAGCATCTCCTGTCTCTCCTGCTGATCCTACGGTGGCAGCGCAGGAACAGGAGGAGATCAGGGCTCCGGACGACGGTGTTCTGCGTGCACGCCTCAACAATTATGAGACTTTGAAGCAACTTCCACAGTTGTTACAGCACTTGTCTGAGGACAGGCGTGCTGAGTTGATTAATTTGATTAATGAATTTCCCATGCTGTTTTCAGATACTCCCATTCAGACCCATTTGTTGAAACATGATATAGATGTTGGTGATGTTTCCCCAGTCAGACAACGGTTTTATCGTGTTTCTCAGGAAAAACGGAAAGACATTGATGCAGAGGTGGAGTGCCTCCTTAAACATGGACTGGCTGAGCATTCTTCGTCAACTTGGGCTTCACCATGTCTTCTTGTTAACAAGCCAGATGGTACATTTCGATTCTGCACAGACTATCGAAAACTCAATGCTGTCACAAAGCCTGACCGGCCGTTCAAATCGCATGTTGATGCTTATCAGGTTGGAGCTGGTGCTGTGATGCTCCAGGAAAATGAACAAGGCGTTGACTGTCCAGTCAGCTTCTTTTCCAGGAAGTTTGCTTCCTATTTGTCAAGCTACTCAGTCATTGAGAAGGAAGCACTAGCGTTAATTTGGGCACTACAGCATTTTGATGTATATGTGGGGGGGGGGGGCTGTTTTGCTTGTGGTCTATTGTGATCATAACCCTCTGACATTTCTCCAGTCGCTCCAAAACCCAAATCAGCGATTAATGCACTAGGCTCTGTTTCTACAGCCGTTCAACATAGAGATACGTCACATTAAAGGCTCGGACAATGTGATAGCGGATGCGTTGTCCCGTGCTCCCACAGATTGACGTTTCATGCTGTTACCCCATGCTTCCATCTCTGTCTTCTTTGTTTTCCAGGGCCCGGATAACAGATGTTAAGACAGCTGGGAAGTGATTTTGGGGTATAGAGGGTATTTTGGTGTATAAAGGGGACTTTACCTAAATTCTGTGTTTCTTTGTTTTTTTGTGTGTATTTTGTTTCTGTATAATCACTTTGTTGCCCATAAGGCACATTTGGTGACCTGGGTGAATGTGTCATAAAGAAAGAGGTGGTCTTTGGGTAATAATAGTTGTGGGCATAATGACTTGTAATGGCCTACAAGCCTCTTGTTAAGGGGGAGGGTGTTATGGCCCCTTGGGCCTCTCATTCAAATTCTTCTTTAATGTATTTATCCCTGCTCTCGCATCTTGTAGGCCTGATCCTGTGTTCCGGAATGGGGATGTGCCAGCGCGCGGGGCGTCTCCCGGCCGAGGACATAAAGGGGCATGGCCTTTGAGAGGAGCGGCGGAAGACGTTGCTTTGTACTTTTGTTCTGTTCGGTGTGGCGGTTACTCCCAAATCCTTATGTTTGTTGGATTTAATTAAAAACAATAGTTGTGAATTGGATGCAATGTCTCTCCGCCGTTTCTTTGTTACCTGAGCTGGTAACAATTATTACATTTTAGAATTTGGTTACTGACTATGGTCAGTCTAATTTTAACTTTAACTGGTTTGAAAGAGAAAAATGGTGTTGTCTTCTTTCTTATATTCACTCATACACTATACAGTATATAGTATACGCTCATAATGTCCTTAACAGAGACCTCTATGTTGAGTAAAATGCACTGTACTGTAGAGCCCTCCCAAAAAACACTACAAAAATAATAATAACCAGCAGGAGACCATTGATGTGTGGAGTGATTTTGAGGACACTACAGTGAATAAAAGTGAAGTTATTGAATATTTTTTGTAGTATCTCGTTCGGTGTCTTTGCAGACGGTCCCTGCGCCCTTGTCTCACAGACAGCTTAAGTGACCATAGAGACGATGTTAATGTCCAGCCCGGAGGAGCTCGTTCTGATGAAAATATGGTTGTAGCTCGTTGTCTACCTTACTGCGGCAGTAAAGAGTTGAGGTTTGTGTTTTAACAATGTTTCACTTATGAGTTATTGATCCGGGAAGTTCAAATCTGTAAACACATTTACAATTTTACCAAACTAAATCCTACCACATAAGTCAGTTACATATCTTATCAAAACCGGCTGAGCTCATTTGCTGTGCTGTAAGTGTCGTTCTTCCGTTTTGAGATGCTGCTGCTGTTTGAGAGGCTTTCATGTGAGATCATCGTGATGATGAGACTCCACCTACGTGAACCGCAAACTCACAGATTTTCCATTCTGGATCAGAGACGACTGTGCACTCGGGGGGCTGAAGGCCAGGGGCACAAAGGCCACTGTTGCCGTATGATGATTTTTTTTTCATGGGGCATCAAGGCTCCCTGTGGGATCCAGGTGTGCACACGTTTACTGGACGTGGTCTGAATTGGTGAAATAGTACTGCCTGTTAAAGAGTGAAGGGATGTGTCCTACCACTCCCTACCAGTATTGCATATGTTGAGGCATTCTGTGAATATCCAGCATCAAGGCACTTCAGCCAAACCTCTGGAGGTTAGTTTCTCTCTAATAAATGCAAATAACCTGTAAAATGGTGCTTTAAATCAGTGGCTCCTGAGGGAAGGTCCAGGTGTGTGTGTGTGTGTGTGTGTGTGTGTGTGTGTGTGTGTGTATTCAGATGTTGTAACAACCACAGATTGTTATTTCATTAAACAAACAAACAGCAGTCAGTAAGTTTTAAATGTACTCAAGCATTTAATAAGGACGAAAATTCCATACCTTAGAACATTTAAAAGCCTCCCAGGAAACCAAAAATAAACATACACACAGTGATTAGACAACATGTTATACATATTAATATTTGTGAGTATATGACCATAGGTGTGATGTGGGCAGAAAAAGTTAGGGTACAAAGTCAGCCCTCACCTACGACCACCCAGGTTGGTTGATCTGGGCGGCTGCCCTTCTTTTGTTTATTTTGGCTGTTCCATCAGTTGACCGCTTGTAGTTTTCCTTTGTTAGGTTGTTTGATTGATAAATTCATCATCTTCTTACTGCATCCTGGCATTGTTGTTTATGTTCTCTTTTGTATAATTACTGAAGGGAGTTGTCACAATGGTTCATCACGGTCCAGGTCAAGAAGGCTGTCAGCAGACAGTGAAACACTCCAAAGTCAGGCCTGTTGTTTCATTCTTTAGTCTTGATTCTGTTTTTGGATGGAAAACATCTTTCTGGGAATTTTATCTAAGAAAGACAAAACAGACTCCTGTTGTTCCGGTTATGAATGTGGCACACATCAAACTGTCCTCTCATTCATCACACATGTAGAAGTAAGCTGGGCCACATGGGGGCGCTGTAATCAAAGTGATGTTGCCTCATCAATCATTCTCACAGCTTTAGATCAATTTCAGTGCTGCTGTCACAGAGTGGAGACCTGCGGTCTGTACATGAGTTTGTATTTACACTTTACTGTCAGAGTTCAGAGGATCTAAACCACATGTTTCAGTCCAAACCACCATGTGACATCACTCTGACATCACTGATCAATAGTCATCATTAGTGAGTGTGTAGACTGTGTGAGAGTCAGAGTGAAGAAGAAGCTGATGAAGCGTCCTCCTGTCTTCATCTGTCCTCCATCAGCTCCTTCACCTCCATTTAGTCTCTGATCCAAAGTCACATCAGATCAATAATCAAAGATTGACCAACAGAGCGATCAAACAGATTGATCAGCCATCAGAGGAGTCGGATCAGTGGAGCTGCTTCTGTTCCTGATGTCCTCTGTTTCTTCATCTGAATTCTCCCTACGGAGAAGACAGAGGACAGTTAGACAGAGACAAGCAGCCAACCAGAGACGAGCAGCCAACCAGAGACAAGCAGCCAGATACAAGCAGCCAATCAGAGACAAGCAGCCAGATACAAGCAGCCAATCAGAGACAAGCAGCCAGATACAAGCAGCCAACCAGAGATAAGCAGCCAATCAGAGACAAGCAGCCAGATACAAGCAGCCAACCAGAGATAAGCAGCCAATCAGAGACAAGCAGCCAACCAGAGACAAGCAGCCAACCACAGACAAGCAGCTAACCAGAGACGAGCAGCCAACCACAGACAAGCAGCTAACCAGAGACGAGCAGCCAACCAGAGACGAGCAGCCAACCAGAGACAAGCAGCTAACCAGAGACGAGCAGCCAACCAGAGACGAGCAGCCAACCAGAGACAAGCAACCAACCAGAGACAAACAGCCAACCAGAGACAAGCAGTCAACCAGAGACAAACGACCAACCAGAGACAAGCAGCCATCCAGACAGAAGCAGCCAACCAGAGACAACAAACTACAGACACACAGACCTCTGTTCTGTATCTTCATGATGAACTTTGACTTTGAGCTTCACTGTTTTCGCTCTCAGGATGTATTTGTCCTTGTTGTAGACTTCACACCTGTATCTTCCTGCATCTCTCTCTTTGGGGTGTTTCAGGGTCAGACTGAGGTCTCCAGTCATCAGCAGGTCTTTCTTCATCTCTGTTCGATCTTTATAAGCCTGGTCCTGTTTCTCAGGCCGGTCAGATCTGTTCTGATACACATGGACCCTCCGATATGAGGGTTCATAGCGTCTCCACTTCACTGTAGCGTCCTCAGGCAGGTTGGATGTTGTTTTGAAGGGCAGCTGAACAGACTCCTCCCCCTCCTTCACCTCCACCCGACAGACTGAGAGGAAACAAAGCACAACATCAGCTGTACAAACATCACTAGGTGAGACCAGCAGGTAACAGGGGACAGAAACACAGGAAGTAAAACCAGGTTTTCCAGGTGTTGGACATGATCAGAGTCCTGATGGTGTTGTGATGTTTTGTCCCTGTGGTCTTCACAGTAATGTCTCATCTCAGTGTTCAACTGCTGTTTGTTGCTTCTCTTTGTCACTTTCACATTTCTGGACGTCAAATTTAACATTTTATTTGATCAACTTCTTCAAAGGAAGTGAAGATTTGTTGAATCTGCTGAGAACTGAACTTCAATCAATAACTGATACAAACTGACCTGTATCTACAGTACTGACCTTTGACCTGCAGCTCCACTTGCTTCTTCATCAGGATGTGTTCCTCCCTGTTGTAGACGGTGCAGGTGTAGATGTTACTGTTTCTGTCTGTGAGGTATTTCAGGGTCAGACTGAGGTCTCCGGTTTTAAGCAGGTTTCTCTTCATCTCTGTTCGACCTCTGTAATCCCTGTCCTGTTGTTCAGGCTGGTCAGAACCGTTCTGATACACATGGACCTTCCTGTCATCTCTGTTCCTCCATTCGACTTTAGCGTCTTCAGGCAGGTGGCTGTGGTTTTGCAGGGCAGCTGGACAGACTCCGCTCCTGAATCCACCTCCACCTGGTAGACTGAGAGGACAAAAACCACAACATCAGCTGTACAGACAGCAGCAGGAACTGTGATGGTAACAGGACCTCACTGTTTCATCCTTCTCTTATAATTCCAGACCTCACTGTATCAAAAGGGAGCTACTAGAGTAAAGATGCTGCCCACGTGCATGATGGGTAGTGTAGTAGTAGTGATATACCTGACATGAAATAGTGCCTAAAATGTACTAAAAGAGCTCCAGAAACAAGAAGTCCAACAGGCAGGAGAACCAGGAGAGCTTTGGCCCAGGATGGTAATCGTTCGGTGGGAACCAGAAACATAAAGAACATGACCTCTGACCTCTGATCTGTATCTACAGGAGGTTTTAGAGTTAGTTGCTGACCTTTGACCTGCAGCTGTACGTCCATCACTCTCTGTTCTCTCTTTATCCCCCGACTGAACCCTCTGACGGTGCAGGTGTAGGAGCCGCTGTCAGAGAGGTGGAGTTTTGTCAGATTGAGGCTGAGGTCTCCAGTTTCCAGAGCGTCAGTCTTCATGGATGTTCGGCCGCTGTAAAGCTGGTTTTGGTCTTTAAGTTTGTCACCTTCCTGCTGACGCTGGTGGACGGTTGAAGGATTGAGATCGTAGCGGCTCCACACCACTGAGGGCTCGTCCAGTTCACCAGCAGGAAAGTCACAGGGCAGCAGGACAAACGGGTCCCAATCATACACCTCCACAGCTGAGGCATGCTGGGAAACTGTGAGGTCACACAGACAGAGAGGGTCAATGACAGCAGCCTTATTTCATGTCCTGAGTGAATGTGGTCCTCTGCAGTGTGTGCAGCCTGTAAACTGTGCTGCTAAAGCTCAACTCAGACTCTGTCTGAATGAAGGCCAACATTTACATCCACATGTGACGCTGCTGTCAGCAAAGCATCATTATTACGTTTGTGAACAGAAGCCATCAGAATGTGAGCGAGCTGCAGGGATCTAATCCTGAAGAACAGAAGTGAGGACAGTGTGACTGTACAGTCTTCTACATTCATCAGGGTTGAAAGACACAGTGAACATCTGCTGCCTTTAATCTGTTCTTCATGTGTTTCTGTGAAGAAAACATGGTCCTGCAGCTGAAACACACTGATGAAGTGAAGATGACACAGATCCACATTAAAGACATGACGTTGGACCGAGGTGACGATCAGATCAGAGGGAGGAAGGTTATCTTACCGTGCACGAGGATCACAAACACCACAAACATCTTCATCTTCCTGTCACAGCTACAACAAGCACAAAGTCCTCTTTACTGAGCTTCACTTCAGAAACACATGGAGGACATCAGTTCACAGCCAGTCGTCACTTTGCTGCTGCTGACCGTCCACTGACACCAGGACTGAACTGGACTTTCACTTTGAGCAGTTTCCAGTGAAGCAGCTGCTGGAAAGTGAACAAACAGGTCCAACATGTTTGTGATCCAGATGTGTGTGTGTGTGTGTGTGTGTGTGTGTGTGTGTTCATCATTCCCTGTTTAAATATCATTTAAGGTAAAGTTCACTGCACCATGTGTTCATATCTGAAGACTCTCTTAACTCAATTACTCACTAAACTGAGACATTTGTTAAGGGAGTCTGGTGTTTCTCTGGGCGACAGACTGTTGTTGACCCGTCGGCTGTTGTCAGTTCAGAGTCTGTCTTCTCTATTAGTCTGTTTTATTTCACCTCTCAAACAAACGAACATGCCTGACAGCTCCAGAGTTTGTAAAGCAGCTCTCTGGAATGAAGTCCAGACCTCCACAGATCACTTCTGAGGAAAGAGGAGGAGCTTCAGTTTCCTCATACTTTCAGAGCTGTTGGTCCAGTTTGTGTGAGCATGAAGCAGCCTCAGACTGACGGACAGGAAGCTGAACCTTCAGTCCTGCTGATTCTCTGTACAAGAACCAAACGTCTTCATTAATCTGCAGAGAAGAGAAGTGTTCAGTAAAGAAATCAGCATTTCCTTTAAAAATTTCGGCACAAACTAGCAGTTAGCAAAACTGTTGATGCTGAAACACAACACTGATGCCAACAGTGTTCTTCTATAGGTGGACAAAGGGCCTTGAGGCATTGGACCACATCTTGGGAGCTATTCCCCACCCAAAGCCAATCCTCCTGATTGTTTCATGCCGACGATCTCATTGGGTTTCAACCTCCTGATGGCCTGGTGGACTGCTTGCTCGGCACTCCACATGCATCCAGTTTGGACCAGGCCCTGATGTTCCTTACAGACTAACTGATGAGTCTCTCAGCTGACACACGCCTCGCCTTCTCCTGTCTGTAGTCACGGGTGATCGACTTCAGAGGCAGCTGAAGTGTGTTTCTCAGAACAGGCCTATGCTGGAGAGGCTCAGAGATAGGCCCAGCCATTTACTGATGTAACTCAGTATGTCCTCAGAACTGTCGAGTTGGTTATTTCACACATTTTTGAGGGGCCACATCGGATGATTGTATAGATTGAACTGGTAGAACAACACCTTGAACTTTACTGGGATACACCTTCTGTTGATCCTTACAAGCCTTTCGGAGAGCTGTTTCATGACGGTGGCAGCAATGCATGTGTCAGACAGATTGACTTCATACAGTTTCCTAAGACTTCGGACAGGTTGTTCCACCAGTAACTGGATCCTTTCTCAGTCCCAACTCCCTAAGGCCTGCAGTCATTGGCCTGAATATGATCTGACTCCTCAGACCATCTGTCTCCCACCGATCAGGATGATTTTGAAGGCTGCTGTGAAAAGGATGGGAGAGATTGAGCAGCCCACCGCTTTCTCAAGCTGATGTCGACCGGTTGTAGCCTCCTGTGTTGAGCAGACATGGGAACTGCCAAAGTAGCTGGATACCAGGTTCTGGAATACAGGTTTGGATATTAAGCTGGTGGGGGACAGAGCAATACCCATTCTCTTGATCCAGCCAGTCTACGTGAAGGTCTGATTTTTCATGGTCTCTGAATCTGTTCCCAGATCATGGTTCAGTGTTACGGCCGGGAGCCCTTGGACGATGGCCTTCTGGAAGCTGGCGTCTATATAATTATTGTCCACGCGGCAGCTGGTCAGTTGTTTGGCCACCACTGAGAGGAAGATTTTCCCTTCGACATTCAATAGGGTGATGCCTCTGAACTGGCTGATGTTGTAGGAATCTTTCCAGCACCTTCAGCACCACAGGGCAGTTCTATACCAAAGTCATACACTCTAATACTTTGTGGTTTGGCACGCATTCTTCTTGACACCATTTTGACAAGTTTATGCAACGTCACAACATTTATTTCCATCCAGAGTTACATTACATTTTTTTAAGATCTTGTATTATTGATGGGAGAGTCGGGCTGCTAAGTAAATCCCAATGTTCTCAATGGGATTCAGGTCTGGGCTCTGTGGTGGCCAATCTGAGTGTGACAGCCCGATGACTCCTGGCGTTGTTGTCTTGGAATATGTCCGTGTTGTCATGGAAGAAAAACTCCATTGATGGTAAAACCTGCTTATTCAGTTTCTTCAGGTAGTCTGCTGACCTGACCAACTGAATCAACCCCAGATCATAACACTGCCCTCACAGGCTTGTACTGTAGGCACTAGGCAGGATGGGTGCATCACTTCATCCTCTCTTCTGACCCTGGTGGGCCCATCAGTCTGAAACAGGGAAAATCTGGTCTCATCAAACCACAGGACCTTTCTCCATCACTCCAGAGCCAGATCTTTATGCTCCCCAGCAAACTGAAGCCTTTTCTTCAAACTAGGCTCACTGATCAGTGGTTCTGAGACTACACAGCAATTTAGCCCCGATCCCTTGAGTTCTCTTCACATTGTGCGTGTGGAAATGCTCTTACTTTCACTAGATTAAGATTAAGATGTTCCTTTATCGATCCCCCTTGGGAGAAATTTGCAAGTAACACAGCAGTACAGAGGGAAATGGGAAGCAAACCAAACCACTATTAAACACAGTCATGGGTTCTCCTGTTGTTTTTTTACAATTTGATTTCACTAAAGGTTTAAGTGATCTCCGCTCATAATCATTCAAGATTTTTACCGACTACATTTCTTCCTAGAAGATGAAGGTTCACCATTATCCAATTTTAGTAGTTTCAGCATCACCTTATTCTTTCCTTGGTGCAGGCCAATAATTTGACCCTTCTGAAACAGAGTAACATCTTTTATACGACCACAAGATACGTCTACTGACAGGTTGTTGAAATGAGAAGCCCCTCACTGCATCAGCTAGGGTTAAATATCTTAACTAAACTTATTAATGGTTAATTTCTTTTATTTATTCTTTTTTCCAGTGATCATTTTGTGAAGGCTGAAGAGCGATTTAAAGTTTAAAGTCTCAAGTAGAGTTGGTTTAATAATATATAAGGAGACAAACAACTTCATGTTCTGATTTAATGCTGAATTTACAAGAACGACACAATGAGTTAGAATTTGTCAGAGACGTTATAAAGTTTGTTTCAACTCAACAAATCTTAAAATCACTACATTTGTTAATGGAGTCTGGTGATGTTGTGTGTCGATCGAACCAGCTGTTGAAGAATGGATCTATCTGTCAGATTATCAGGTGGAGGTGAAATTATCTGGACCTGTTGTTTCCCTCCTCACCTGCAGGAGGAGACGTCACCTCACTGATGTACGTGACCTGAAGAACCGGACCGGAATTTCAGAAAACCGGAAGTGTCGTCGGTTCTTCGTGATCCCGGACTGGCGGCGGGACAGTTTTGTTGTTAGCTGCCCAGCTTTGTTCTCAGTGTCGTACCGCGGCGGAGCTGCAGGTGAGGACCCGTGAGAACACCTTGGTAATGTTCGGTCCATGTGTGGATCAGCCCGAATACGAACTGAACACGAACTGAAGCGAACTCGAGCCCGAACAGCGCCGGCGTTAGCACGCTGGGCTAGCTGCGATGCTAACTAGCTAATTAGCCGATGTTAGCTTCATGTAATACCTAATGTTAGCTTTAGCTTTAGCTTTTGCTCACTGATAACGTTAATGTTCGGTTCTGTTGGTTAATGGACCTACTGACACTTTGTTTTAGAGACAGTAGAGCTACAGGAGGAGATGCTAATGAAGCTAACAGGCTAACTAGCAGCTAATGTCGAGGTGTTTGTGTTTCAGTGTTTATGGATCAACTTTAGCTTCTGTTCTCCTGTAACATTTCTCTGGAGGAAGTTCTGGTTCTGGTTCGGCGTTGGTTTCATAAAGCAGAGACTGAAGAGAAGTTCTGGACTTTTCTTTTTATCTGAGCCTTGAAACGTTTGAAGCTTCAGAGCAGCAAACATGGCGACACCTGGTGGTTTGTGACAGAATGTTCTGATCGGGTTCAACAACAGAACCAACAGAACCGAGTCACTGTTTGGTCTTTGTTCTAAAACAAGTAAGAAAGAATTTCATCATCAGAAGACGCGAGCGGATAAAAAACTAGAGTTGAATGATTAATATCGATCAGGTCGAACAGGGAGACTCTTCTGCAGGAATTAACTCGATAATGATTGATCAATAAAATGTATAGAACATAATAATGTATGTTATGTAAACAAAAACAGACATGCAGAGGTGTATGTATGTTATCTATACATTAATGTAGATAAGACACAAATATAGCTACACACTGTAAAGTAACAGGAGTGTGTAGTTGATCTTATTGAGTGTAAAATAAATGAAATCAATTAAAAGCAAAACAGCACAAAAACATATAAAAGCGATCAAGTGAGAAGACAGAAGTTCATGTAGAACATTTGCTGAATTTACAAGAAGTCCCCAATAATGGATAATAAGTCAAAGACAGCTTCACAGAGTTAATAAAGTTTGTTTTAACTCAACATCTCCTTAAATCGCTACATTTGTCAATGGAGTCTGGTGATGTTGTTACTGGTTAGTCAGAGATTCTTCACTTTAACTTTACAGAACAAAGCCGACATTAGAAGTAAAGAAAGAAAATGGACACAACTACACAACCGGCTGATCAACCAAGCCACAAATACAACAAATAAAATGACTTATCAAGAAGATCAACAACTTGTCTTTAAAGAAATCTGTGGCGCTCTCACATGTCGTCTCTACGGTGCCATCTCGGCCTTTTCCTGTTGGATAACATGAAATAGATTGAAATGTTCTGTTTTAGACGAGAGTGTCAGGTGTCAGCTCAGCACATTAGTTGTCTTTTAACACGATAATAAGAAATATATGCCCTGCCAGTTTTGTCCCAGTGGTAACGGTCACATAACGGGATGTTTCAAATTCAAACTGAACGATATGAAATAAAAACATTTTCTCGACTTTTTGCAGCTTTAAATGATTTTATTTAGGAAACATGTGACTGACATTTGGACTGTTGCTTCACTGAACGTCCTGTTCACATGTTCACACACACAGTTTGTGTTGTTGGTCACCTGTTAATAAATTCTGTGTGTGTGTGTTTATTTCAGTCCAATGGGAGACAGCGATGACGAGTTCGACAGGAGGAGGCGGGACAAGTTCAGGAGAGAGAGGAGCGACATGGAGCGGTCGAGAGAGAGAGAGGAGAGGAGGAGGGACGACTGGCCCGACAGGTGAGCTCACCTGAACACACCTGAACACCTGCGACACGTAGTGACAGTGTGAGGTTGTGTTGGTGTTGTGTGTTTTAGTGTTGATGTTGTGTTGTGATGTCAGGGACTGGGACCGCGGCAGGGAGAGGAGGCGGGACTACGATCGCGGGCGCAGAGAGCGTTTTTCTCCCCCCCGACACATCAGCCCTCAGCACAAACGCATGAGGAGAGACTGGTGAGTGTGAACAGCTGATCTGAGACCTGTAGAGGCCCTTTAAAGGAGAAGGGCACTAAAGAAGTAGAGCTGATCTGAGACCTGTAGAGGCTCTTTAAAGGAGCAGGTCACTAAAGAAGTAAACTGATCTGAGACCTGTAGAGGCTCTTTAAAGGAGCAGTTCACTAAAGAAGTAGAGCTGATCTGAGACCTGTAGAGGCCCTTTAAAGGAGAAGGGCACTAAAGAAGTAGAGCTGATCTGAGACCTGTAGAGGCTCTTTAAAGGAGCAGGTCACTAAAGAAGTAGAGCTGATCTGAGACCTGCAGAGGCTCTTTAAAGGAGCAGTTCACTGAAGAAGTAGAGCTGATCTGAGACCTGTAGAGGCTCTTTAAAGGAGCAGGTCACTAAAGAAGTGGAGCTGATCTGAGACCCGTAGAGGCTCTTTAAAGGAGCAGGTCACTAAAGAAGTAAACTGATCTGAGACCTGTAGAGGCTCTTTAAAGGAGCAGGGCACTAAAGAAGTAAACTGATCTGAGACCTGTAGAGGCTCTTTAAAGGAGCAGGTCACTAAAGAAGTAAACTGATCTGAGACCTGTAGAGGCTCTTTAAAGGAGCTCAGTGATTGGCCACGTGAAGACTTCAGGCTGTGTTTCCAGGGACGACCACCGGGGGGAGCCGTACCGCTACGACATGCCGTACGGAGGAGGCGGCGGTCCGTTTCCGGGGGCGGGGCCTCAGGGTTGGCACCCCGACCTGCCCCACCTGCACCCACATCATGGAGGTCACCCGCTGCAGGGCAGGTGAGCCGAGCGTCACCTGTTGATGAACAGGACAGAAAATGTGTTTAATAAATCACAAACTTGCTCACGTTGTTCAACTACAGTTTATATTTAGACTTCTGCTTGTTTCCTGTTGAACAGCAGCTGTGGTGTTTTTATATATTAGTCTGACAAACATGAGGCAGATAAAGTGTGGACAGATGTTCTGTGAGGTAATAAACATCTGCTTTAATGACTCCGTCTGTCAGGTTGGGGATGGTGGATCCAGACCTCCCTCCTCCTGGTCCCCCCACCATGAGGAGCTTCAAGGTGAGCGAAACAAACAAACACGCTTTACCATCAGCCGGCGGCCATTTTACCTCGCTGTGGAATCTGATATCTGTGTGTGTGTGTGTGTGTGTGTGTGTGTGTGTGTGTGTGTGTGTGTGTGTGTGTGTGTGTGTGTGCGTGCGCAGGAGTTCCTGTTGAACATGGAGGACAGCGTGGACGAGACGGAGTCGGTGAAGCGCTACAATCAGTACAAGCTGGACTTCAGGCGACAGCAGCTGCAGGACTTCTTCCTCCAGCACAAAGACCAGGAGTGGTTCCGGTCCAAGTACCACCCCGATGACATCACAGCCAGGAAGGCGGAGTCTCTGGCCGCCCTCAAAACCAGGCTGGGCGTCTTCCTCTTCCTGTTGGACACCAACTGGCTGGACAACGTGTCTCTGGACATGGAGCACGCCCCCGCCATCATCAAACTGCTGGACGCAGGTGAGGACAGGCTGAGGCGTCCTGCTGTCAGTGTGCAGGAGATTCTGGGTAATGAAGTCCTTTAACTCTCTCTCTCTCTCTCTCTCTCTGCAGCTGTGATAAAGATGGAGGGAGGGACAGACTTGGACCTGCAGGTCCTGGAAGTACCGTCTGCTTCTGCAGCGGCTGGTGGGGAGGCGGCGAGCTGCAGTGTCGGGGCAGGAGGAGGAGCAGCACCAGGAGGAGGAGCAGCACCAGGTGGAGCAGCAGCAGGTGGAGGGGAGAAGACTCCAGGTGATCCCAGCAGTCAGAGCGCTCAGACGGTCTCAGAGACGACAGGAAGTCGGACAGAGGAGGCGACCAGCAGGGAGACGACAGAGACTAAAGAGTCCGTCAAGGTGAGACGAGCTGCCGTCCTTCAGATCACTGATGAGCTTTAGATAATGATGAAACACTGATGATGTCTCTGTCCTCCATCAGGACGCTGAAGAGGAGGCCAAACAGAACGGGGACGAGAAGGAGGACGATGAAGAGGAGGGGGAGGAAGATGACGAGGACGAGAAGAAGGAGGAAGAGGAGGAGGAGGAGAAGACCACAAAGAAAGTGAGTCTCTGCTTCCTGCTGTTAATGATGACGCTCTGATAATGCTGCTGGTTTTAACCCCGCCCCTTCCTCTCAGGGCAGGAAGAGGAAGCGCAGCGTGTCAGCTGACAGCGGCGAGGGCAGCGCCTCCGACTCTGACACCTCCCACTCTGAGGGAGAGAAGGAGGAAGAGGATGAGAAGGAGGAAGAGGAGGAGGACAGAGAAGACGGTACAGACAACTCGTGTTTTTACTTCCTGTTGAACACGCTGATAAATGTGCGTATTTTAACGTGTGTGTGTGTGTGTGTGTGTGTGTCAGAGCGTCGTAAAGAGCGAGGGAAGGAGAGAGAGAAGGAGGCTCCAGCCAAGCCCCGCCCCCTCCACCTCACTACCTCCCTGTTCATCAGGAGCATCCCGCCAGAGGTGTCCAAGGAGGAGATCACAGCTGTGAGAGAGTACACACACACACACCTGTACACACACACATACACACCTGTATGCCGCTGTACTGACATGGTTGATGTCTGCAGTTGTGTCGCAGGTACCCGGGCTTCCTGCGGGTGGCGCTGTCGGACCCTCAGCCTGAGAGGAGGTGAGACGATTTTAGACAACAAGTATGAAGGTATTATTGGTGCAAAAGGTTTGAGCACCTGTAACAGTGGAATTTGTAGTTGTGTACAGTGATTGTGTATGTGTATCAGTAAATGTGTGGTCACACACTCTATGAGTTGGTTTTTTTTTCTCTCCACAAATACAACGCAACACTTACACATTCACAAATTCTTAATTACAGGTGAACTTGTGCAATAAATGTTCAATGTATGTAAAACAATTTCTCATGAAAATACGTGTGTTCTTGATATCGCAACAACACAAAACTGACAAAGCTGATTATAACGACGAGCTTGACACTAGCCAAAGCTAGCTTCAGTGAAGCTAAAGGGAGTCGCTGTAATAACTGCTCATTGCTAGGACAGGAGCTACAGCATAGAAACACAAATTGTCATGTTTGCTAGAAGTTTGCCAGCTGACATGTCCACTTTTACAAAACGGTGCAAGCAGACCCACCGCTAAACAATCGTTAGCCTGCTAGCTAGCAGCGATATTGATGTTTCTGCTGCTGACTGCTGTTAGTTTAGCATAATGCTAAATCCACCCTCTCCTCTGATTGGCTGTGGGACAAAAGCCCCTCTCCTTTGATTGGCTGTGGGATCAGTCGATCTCAGATCAACACCCACCTTTTGCATTGTAGACTGAATGCACAGATAGTTTTGCACCACGTATCTCAGTGGAGGCGGGATTCGTGATTTGTAGGCTACTTGAAGGAAACAGAATCTGTGACTCGTGGGGAAGATTCGCACACTTGTACTTATCGATTTGTGTTTGTGTTTTAAAAGAACACACATATTTTCGTGAGAAATTGTTTTACATACATTGAACATTTATTGCACAAGTTCACATTCAAATTTGCACAGATTCAGATTTTGTCCACAACGTCACATTGTCATCAGACAAAACATATTTGTGCACCTGTAACAGACTGTTACAGGTGCACAAATATGTTTTGGAGCAAAAATGTGAGCTTGTCAGTTTTTTAATCTGTGACTTGTAAAATAGGATTTGTGCACCTGTAATTAAGAATTTGTGAATATGTAAGTGTTGTATTTGTGGACAGAAAAAAAATCACAAGTACACAACTCATAGAGTATGTGACCACACATTTACTGATACACATACACAATCACTGTACACAACTACAAATTCCACTGTTACAGGTGCTCAAACCTTTTGCACCAATAATGCCTTCATAAACAAGACGTACATTTTGGCTATCTTGTAATCTTTTGTGGTGACATTGTGTTCTTTCCGGGCTGACACCAGAACACATGACCCGTCTCAGCCTGAAGGAGGATGTGAAGTGTGTGCTGATGTGAACGTTTGTGTGTTTCAGGTTCTTCAGGCGCTGCTGGGTGACATTTGACCGCAGTGTGAACATCAAGGAGACGTGCTGGAACCTGCAGAACATCAGGGTACACTCTGACACACACACACACACACACACACACACATTTACACTCACACTCTCTCACACACACACACACACACACACACACTCTCTCTCTCTCTCTCTCTCTCTCTCTGGGTCTAACGTGTCTCTGGTCTCTCAGCTCAGAGACTGTGAACTAGCTCCGGTGGTCAACAGAGATCTGTGTCGACGCGTCCGCACTGTGAACGGACTGACTCACCACAGGCCGGTGGTGAGGAACGACATCCGGCTGTCGGCCCGGCTCGTCCACAGTCTGGACCAGAAGGGGGAGCTGTGGGCCGGACAGGTACCACACACCCCTTCTTCTTCTTCATCATCTGTGTGTGTCACCTGGAGGGAGGTGAAGAGATCTATAAGTGTGTGTGTGTTTGTGTGCTGCAGATGGAGACCAACCCCGTCCTGAAGAACATCACAGACTACCTGATAGAGGAGGTGAGCGCGGAGGAGGAGGAGCTCACTGGAGCCTCGGGGGGCAACGACGACACAGGGGACGCCAAAGACCCCGCCTCCTCCTCTGAGGTTACCGTGGAGACCGACGACAAGCTGCTGAAGGTGGGAGGAGCCTCGTCCGTCTGTCGGTCTCTGGTTTACCTCCGATGGTCTCAGTTCATACATTTATTGTGTCTTTTCTCTGCTGTGTGTGTGTGTGCGTGTGTGCAGGTGCTGGACCGGCTGCTGCTCTACCTGCGTCTGGTTCACTCTGTAGATTATTATAACTTCTGTGAATATCCTGCCGAGGACGAGATGCCTCATCGCTGCGGGCTCATCCACGTACGAGGACCCCTACCTGTGGCCAAGATCACTGCAGCCGAGGGTACACACACACACACACACACACATACACACACACACACACACACACACACAGACACGAGCATTGTTCTTGTTAGCATGTTAACATTGAGCTCAAACTACAGCTGTACTATTCTGTATGTTCACACACACACACACTTCCAGTTTGAAATGTGTTGATGGTGTGTGTGTGTGTGTGTGTGTGTGTGTGTGTGTGAGCCCGTGGGTCTGATCCAGCTCTGTGTTCTGATTGGACAGTGAGCGAGCATCAGAAGATGTGTGAGGAGCGTCTGGCTCCTCTGCTCTCACTGTCAGAGACTCTGAGTGATGAAGACGCCACCAAGCTGGGAAAGAAGGAGCCGGAACAGGAGGTGAGCCGTCTGTCTGTCTGTCTGTCTGTCTGTCTGTCTGTCTGTCTATGTAATGTCCCCACAAGTGATGATAACACAGGTGTGTGTGTGTGTGTGTGTGTGTGTGTGTGTGTGTCCAGGTGGAGAAGTTCCTGGCAGCCAACACTCAGGAGCTCAGTAAAGACAAGTGGCTCTGTCCTCTGAGCGGGAAGAAGTTCAAGGTGAGCGGAGCTTCCTGTTTGTGTGTTTGGGTCTGCTCGGTGGTTACCGTGGTGACACGTTGTTGTTGTTGTTCAGGCTCCAGAGTTTGTGCGTAAACACATCCTGAACAAACACGGAGACAAAGTGTCCGCCGTCAGACAGGAAGTCCAGTTCTTCAACAACTTCCTGCTGGACGCCAAGAGACCAGCTCTACCTGAGAACAAGCCCCTCCCACCACCAGCACAAGGTGACTGACACACGCACACAGGCATTCTGGGAAATGAAGAGGCGACAGACTGATGAACACATAAAGTACTGATCTCTCTCTCTCTTTCTTCTAGCCACTCCTCCTGGTATACCGGGGTTCCCTGGTCAGTCGCCACAGCAGCAAAGCCTTCTGGGATATCCACCTGGAGTCAGACCTCCGATGCCCGGCTTCCCTGGTACAGCTCACACACACACACACACACACACACACACACACACACACACACACACACACACACACACACATCAGATAGAAATGCTCAGACAGAAGCAGCAGAGCCTTTAGATTGTATTTAAGTACATTAGATTTACATTTCATCAGCTGCTACATGAACAGGAAGTTTA
>CAEMYA010000722.1:19086-29807 GCA_903131615.1 Diplodus sargus | reverse complement strand
GACGCTCCGCCCTCTTATTTTACTGGCGACAAACCCACAGTGACATCTAGTGGATAACAAACACACAGCAGTAAATGAGGAGTATTACTGGCATTATTGTTGGTACTACTTCTAAAAATACTGCAAGTACTTTTTCTACTGCAACTATATTATGAACTATATTATTACTATATTATTCTGCAGCTGCATGTTACAGTAGATGGTGTCATATTACTCTGACATGTACTATACTAACTATAACTATAGAAGTCCAACTAAATACAGCACTGTGTCACTTCACTTTTGTCTTTTCATCACAGCTGTTCAACAACAGATAACAGTCTGTGCTACTAAATTCACCATCAACCTGAATGTGTTGCTGCTCACATGAATGTGGGTTTCTATTTCTATCACACGGCAGCTTCAGCCGAGCCGTCGATCGGCAGCGGCGGCCTTATCTGTGAGCCACAGGGGCTGATGGGAGCTCTGAGGACCTGTTAGAAACCACGTGGCCCTCGTCTGATCTGGCAGCTCGTCCTGGTTTGGCCTCAGCTGCGTCAGAGCGCCACTTCTCCCCAGGTTCACCAGAGGAAACACCACTGCACAAAATGCTTTTCCTCCCAGCTGCTGCTCTGTGCTGTCTGTGTTCAGGTGAGTGTTTCCAGCCAATCAGGAGCCAGCAAAGTCCACCTGGAACAAACACTGTCACACTGACCTTCATCTATCTGTCTGCTTCTCTACAGCGCTGGTTGCCATGGCAGCACAGCTGATTCAGGAGGATTTAACATTGACCAGGAGAGTTGATGGAGACGTCTCCTTCAGCTGTCGATATGACCAGTGTGAATACAGAGAACTATTTTGGTACCAGAAGAAAGACACAGAAACATTCATTAGGATTCTGTATCTTAACAGGTGGAGTTGTAACATACAGCAGAGGTACGATCATCCTCAGAAAAATGATTTCTCAGTTGTGAATAATCGTTGTGAGTTGAAGATCCAGAAAGTGAAATTCCTTCATTCAGCCACCTACTACTGCGCCTGTTGGAAGTATGGCGCCCACAGTGAGAAATGATCCGAGCAGCCTGAACAAAAACCAACAGATGAACAGACGTCAAACAGTGTTTGTGACAGGAAGAGAGCAGTAAACCACAGCCCAGGTTCACATGTTTCACCTCCATCTCAGCCACAGTCACAAACACACTGAACTGAGGGATTTATTTCAGATTCTATTTATTTATATGTTGATCAGATATTCCATTGTTGTTTCAAACAGAGAGGAAAAAGGAGACAAACACAAACACAATGATAAAGTAAAGAGGAAAATAATTCAGTTACAAACTCAAACATAATCCAGATGAATCAGTAAAACAACAAACAAACTTCAGAATATTTCAATAAAATGATATCAAACATGATGAAATATTTACAGTCCAACGTCCTGCTGCTGAATAAAGTCCATCCGTCCCTCACAACACTAATGTGCTCTGAATGAAAACACTTCCAGCAGCACTTGTTGTTTAACACCTTTCAGCACATTTCACCACATCATTTCACTGTAGGACATTTTAAAAGACAAATCTTGGACATATAGTAAGTAAGTTTCCATTTATAAAGCACTTTTTTCAAAACAAACGAGTAGTGTCTTGAAGTCTATTCTGTATTTTACTGGGAGCCAATGAAGGGATGTAAGAATTGGTGTGATGATCTGTGATTGGTTCTGGTTAGTAGTCTGGCTGCAGCGTTTTGTACGAGCTGCAGGCGAGACAGGGCGAAGGTGAAGAGAATATTGCAATAGTCAAGGTGAGAGAAAATCAGGGTGTGGATTAGAAGTTCAAGATGCCTGGTTGTTAGCATTGCTTTGATTTTAGAGATGTTCCAGAGTTGGAAAAAGCATTATTGTTCAAGTTTGTTTATGTGTGTTAAAGTGCAAATTGTTGTCAAAGATTACACCCAGGTTTGTGGAGGAGGGTTTGAGATTGGTGACTAGAGGGCCGATCGAGGGATTCAGTTCAGGGATGAGTTAAAATCCAATGGCCTCAAAAAACACGGGTCACTAAAATGTGTTTGGTGTTTAGATTTGATCAGCATCACATGTTCCACTAGCTCGCTAACAGCTTTAGCAAAACATCACCTGGCCTGTGGAAGACTCCGGTCATATGCAGTAATGCAGAGAGCAAAGGTCAGAGTGTGAGCAGACAGACAGGTATGTATGTAGACAGACAGGTAGCCTGTCCAATCATTTCATAGGTCAAATAAAACCATTGAACAGGCTTATTAGAGGCCTGCAGCAGCCACAGATACTGGATTTATTTTCTGTTATTTGTCAGAGCATTTGATTTATTGATTTCTGTCGGGATGTTCACAGATTTTCTTTAAAAATAACAACACATGCTTCTAGAATAACTGACCAACCCGAGTTTGTACAGAAAGCATTCAGAATCCTGTCAGACTGACTGAATGGCAGGATTCAGAGGAACAATGGTCCAGAGAGAGTCAGAGAAAACTTCTTCATCAAAGCTCCAGAAGATCATCATCATCAGCTGGGAGAGCTTTGGGATCAGCTATTAATAAAATGAAAGTTTGTAATGATTTGGGTTACTTTATACATACTCAACTGTATAATGCATGCGTCTCTCCCATACTGAATTATGCTGCAGGAGTATGGAGATTTAAAGAGTCCAAAGTTATAGATATTATACAGAATAGCGCTATAAGATATTTTTTGGGTGTCCATAAATTTGCGCCAATTCCAGCAATACAAGGAGATATGGGCTGGATTCCAGGATGTGTACAACGAAAATGTGAGATGATTCGATTGTGGAATCGACTAAACAAAATTGCTAGGATAGAATAGATAAAAAACGTATTTATATAGAGTAAATTACATAGTTCCCCCTGGTCAAAAGAAATTTACCACTTTATCAAGTAAATGATTTTTTAATTGCAAACAGCATTTTAGTATCAGTATGGTTTTAGGACAAACCACAGTACTGAGACAGCCCTTTTAAAGATTTTAAACAACATCAGGTGCAACTTAGATAACCATAAACTCACAGTCTTGGTACTACTGGATCTAAATGCCGCCTTCAATACAGGAGACCATCACATTTTATTAAATAAACTGAGAAACCTGGTCGGCCTCTCTGGTACTGTTCTTAACTGGTTCGTTTCTTACCTCGCAGATCGACACTTCTTTGTAAGTATGGATACATGTTCCTCAGAAACCCCCAAAATAAAGTGTGGGGTTCCCCAAGGGTCAATTTTAGGTCCAACTCTTTTTAATCTGTACATGCTTCCCCTTGGGGACGTCATCAGGAGACACGGCATCAGCTTTCATAGTTATGCTGACGATACAGAACTGTACATTGCCGTGTCCCCTGATGACACAGGGTCTATTGATGTCCTTTTTAACTGCATTTTAGATACCAAAACATGGATGGCAGCAAATTCCCTACAGCTCAACCAGGACAAAACAGAGGTTTTACTCATTGGTCCTGAAGGCCAGAAAGAGAAAATTTTACCAAAGTTAAAGGATTTTAAACCATCATAATCTGTAAAAAATCTGGGTGTGATTCTTTTATTCTGAGCTCAGTTTTATTCCTCACATCAAAAATATAACAAAGATAGGTTTTTACTATCTTAAGAATGTAGAATATAGAGTCCACTCGTTTTTTTTTCAGGCCAGCACGGAGGTGCTGATGCATGCTTTTATCTCCTGTCACTTAGATTACTGTAATGCCCTGTAATGCTCTCTGGCCTTCCAAAAAAGGGCATTTCGATTTTATAATTATTACACCGGTTTTCAAGTCACTGCATTGGCTCCCCGTGCGTTTCAGGATTGATTTTAAGGTTCTTTAACTAGTTTTAAAGGGTCTTAATGGTCTTGGGCCTTCTTATTTATCTGACCTGCTTTTACTCTATCGGCCCTCGCGGACCCTGAAGTCCTCCAGCACCGGCCTTTTGACCACCACAGGTTAGTTCAAAAAAGCACGGGGAGGCGGCTTTCAGTTATTATGGGCCCCAACTGTGGAACAGTCTGCCGGAGAACCTCAGGGTCGCGGAGACTGTTGAGGTTTTTAAAAAGAGGCTCAAGACCCACCTTTTTAATCAGGCATTTAATTAATTTTAAATTCTTTTGAATCCCTTTTATGCTGTGCTAATCAGAGCACTTTTATCCTTTATCCTTTTTTACTGTTTTAATCTCTCATGTTTTTAGCCTCTGTGCTTTCATGTTTTAGCCCCTCGTGTTTTAAGCTTCTATGCTTTTTGCTTTATTTTACTGTTTTAGTCTGTCAGCTTTTAATCTCCAGTGTTTCCTCATGGGGGCCTGCCGGACTGAGAGTTGTCTCTGGTCTGGCCGCTGGGCGTGCTATCCCATGGACGGTTTCGGCCCGGGTGGCTAGAGGGCTCTGCACCTTGGTGTAGGACCTCCTGTCTGCCCGGGTTGGGGTGGTCTCTGTGGCGGCAATCCATACGGCCTTGGACCGAGATCTCTCTCAGTGTGGTTGGCCCCTCAAAGGTAGCTTCCTCCACGCCTCAGGTCTCGCTGCCCAGCCATGTCTCTGTAGTGACAATTAGTGTATATGTGGGTGTGAGTATGTATGTCTGTGTGTCTGTGAGTCTGCATGCGTATGTATGAGTGTGTATGCATTTATGTCTCTGTGCATGTCTGTGGGGGTGGGAGTGTTGGGTTCTTTTCATTTTCGTCTCTTGATTTTATTTGCTTTTTCTCTTTTTCTGTTGTTGTTTTAATCTCTGTAAGGCACTTTGAGCTACTTTTCTGTATGAAAAGCGCCATACAAATAAAGATTGATTGATTGAGGGTGGACTCATGAATGTCGACCCATCTGTTGATGATCACTGTGTAATGTTCATCCAAACTGTACAAATAGTTCACTGCAACATGACAATATCAGCTGCCTTCATTTACCTGAGTCACCTTAGACATCATCACAACAGTTGCCCCCCTGAGAGATTTGGCAGGAGCTGCCACTGGAGCTGGTGGAGCTGTCAGAGTCAGGAAAACAAGAGGTTACAGAACCACAGCCACAGGAGACTGATTCAGCACAGGAACTGGAGACAGCTGCAGCTCAGCTCAGACAGATTGCTGCAGAACAGGAACAGAGGACTGCTGCAAGGCAGAGCAGGAGGCCGGCAGCTGGAGGTCTGGACGGGGATGAGGAAAGACCGCCGGTCCAGCTCTGGAGCGAGTCTGCTGAACTGCAGACAAGGAAGCAGGAACAGGTGTCGACTGGGCCGCCGACTGAGGACCAGGAACTGGAGGACCTGCTGGTGGAGCTAGATAACAAGTCAGAATCAACAAAGTCAATGAATGAAGTTCATCCTTTGGGGACCAAGAATGTCTGTAGAAAATGTCATGTCAGTCCATCCATCCATCCTTTGGTCCAGGTCCAATCCATGTGGACTAAAGTAGTGGAGCCACAGACATTAGCATCCACAGAGCAACACTGCTAGTGTGTCTAAAAAGACAATAAAAGAAGAGACAGTCATGTTGATATGAACATTAGAGAAACACATCATGGAGCTGAAACATGATCCTGCTTCATCATTTGGACTCGTTCACCTCAGCCGACACGTTCAACAGCACACAGGTTTTTGTATTACTCTGTCTCACTGTGGGGGTCAAGTTTGCCTTACCTGATCTTTGGCTCTGGAACTAAACTGGTTGTAACAGGTAAGAATAAAGCTTCATTTTCCTTCAGTTGTTTAATGAACAAGTTGAAAATGTGTTTTTAATGAGTTTCTGCTGCTTCAGGCTTTACATATTTTTTTTTTCATAATTAGTAGAGAATTCTTGCAGCCGTGCAGCTATTGTTACATAAAACGCTTCATAACTCCTGAAAAGATGTTTAAGTCTCACTGCACAGCTGAAGTTCTTCTGTATTTCTGCAGGAGATCAAACTGATTCATAGAGAAAAAGTTTGATATTGACAATGTTACAAATATACAGTATTTGATCCTCTCAGTAATTCAGCACCATCTCTTGATTTTGTAAAAAACAGTAAATGTCTTTGAAAAACATAAAACTTTAAATATGTTGTATAGGATCATTAATAAATCATTATTAAATAGTCAAATGTATTTTATATGATGGTACAAATGTTTTTTAGTGTGAGATAAATTCATACATGAAGACAAACAGACTGAATATGATATTACCAAAAATATAAAGTGTACAAATTACACTAAAATATATTTTATAAAGTATTTAAGAAAATTGATACAGTATGATATACAATGGCACATGAAAATGTTGTCTTTTAAGTAATTTTGAAATAATAATAAATATGTTCATTAATAATTTTGTGTATAACTTAAGCAAATAATGATTCCAAACTTGATTTCAAGTACTCAAAAGTAAATGTTTTGGTAGCTGGTGATGGTAAATTTTGTGTATGACATACTGTTTTCATTAAGAGTTATTATTCTATATTACATCATATTATATTATATTATATTATTTAATGTTATGTAAAGTTACTGAAAAGAATCAATAAATTCTCACCTTTATTCATGTTATATTACAAAGCAGTTATTATTCATATTTAATATATCTGAACATTTCATTGTATTTGTGTATAAATATAAAAAATACTAAGAAAACAATTATGATATTATTGATGAACTAGTTTGTTTTTCTTTGGTGGCCAAACAAAAGTACATGCTGGTAAATCTGTAATACTTTAGACATGTTGTAATAAATTCAAAAAGTATTTTATGTGACGGTAAACATATATTTTATAATAAAATATATATCAACATAACATTTAAACAACTTCTAGATTTTGTGAATGAACATTTTCAGAATCGTAACATATATTTTCTGTTATATTTCATGATATTTTATATCATTAAACCAACAAAGTTTCACCTTCTTTTATATTAAATGCCATATTTTTCATATTAATCATATGAAAACATGTATTTGTAATGATTTATTAAATGTAAATATTTATGAAATACATGAAATTCAAGATGCAATTTCTTTTAATATTCATAATATGTGGTGGACAATGTAAACATTAAAATGTCAGTGTGTATTAAACTTGAGGGTAAATATGTCCTTTATTATAATCTGTCTTTTATCATGATACAGATGAAGATTTTCCATTGTATGAAAATATGATGTTATATTATAATTAGTAAGAGTCATTATAATGATGAATGTGCACATTGAAAGAAAGAAGTGCTGAACACATAATGTTGTTTGTCCCCATATAACATATGATGACATGACATGATGAGTGTGTTTGATGTGCAGGTGAATCCAGTCTATGTGTTGAACTTTGTGCTGTATTGATGAGTAGTTTAGTGATCAGAGTCCATGTAGTTTCCAGGATCACACTGAATGCAGTGCAGTGCTGGAAGCTGCTGTTGACTGTGTCAATGTGTGTCTGTGCTGCTTGTTGCTGCTGTCAAACTTCAGATGAGCAGGTAGTGAAGCCCGTGGTGAGCGTGTACCCAGCAGCATCCAGAGCCCACCTGGAGGGGAGGAGCTCCCTGCTGTGTGTGGCCTCAGCCATGTTTCCTCCTCTGGTCCGCTTCTCCTGGAAAAGACAAAAGGAGGATCAGGAGCAGTGGCTCCCTGCTGAGGGAGAGCAGCTGGAGCTCAGAGAGTCGGGACGCACCGCCGCCATCTTGCTGGTTGATCAGGACTCTTTCTACATGTATAAATACCGCTGCTCCGTCCAGCACGAGGGGGGCACAGTGGAGGCCCCAACAGAACAAGGTAATGAAGGCTTGGTGACTGTGTTCAGCAGTGATTCAGCTTCATGTGGAGACGCTGTCAGAGAGAGCAGAGGAGCAGAGGACTGACATTTCTTTTGGACTCTTTTCTGTTCCAGAGGTTCCAGCTCTTGGACCATCTCAGTACCAGGTGAAGCTGCTCTGTGTGCTCTACACAGTGCTGATAGTGAAGAGTCTGGTGTACTGCTGTGGACTCTCTCTGCTGAGGATCCTCTGAAACAAGGGACCGTCCACCAACTGCTCACATGCTGACTGACTGTTTTCTGCTCGCCTTTTCTCACCATTAAATCTCATCAGTTCGTCTCATTGATCACTTTGATCAGCAGTCACAAATGTCAATGTTCATGTTTTGTGGTTGGTTGTAAAATGTATCTTTTGATGCACAGGTTAGATTCAGTCATCCTACATATAAATACATATATACACATATATATATCTGCAGTGACTGAGTATACATTCTGTGGTATTGTCTTATTTTCATCCTCTAGTTTATTTCCACTTTGAATTGTGACTTGTATAATAATAGAACATGAAGCTGAATCATTAGCTGTCTGCTAGATATTTGATTGCTTTAGTATTTATCTCTTCTTGTCTTTCTTTTTAATACATTATGCAGAGTGTGGCAGCTTTGTTCAATTATTTCAGTGTAACATTCTCAATAAAGTGAAAAATCACAGTGTGTGTTTTAGAAACAGTTTGTTTTTATGGATTTCAGTTTGTCTTCAGAGCAAATCATCAGAGACAAAATCAACTTCATGGACCATGTATGTTGACGCCTACAAGTCATTTGACTCTGGTTGTAATTAGCTCTCAATATACTTTCACACAGCAGCAAGAACAAATGTAGAGGAAGATGTGAATATTAGCATACAGCTAAACAAGGACAACAAAGCTAAAGAAAGAGAAGCAAACAGAAACATAGAGCTATTATATACAAGTCAGTAGGTGTGGCTGTGCCACCAGGTTCAGTGCTGAGCCCCTTTTATAATTGTGTCAGTGTGGATGTCAAACTCTACGCTGATGACACTGTTGTTTACACACATGAACAAACAGCAGAGCGAGCTGCTTTCAAGCTACAACTGCTATAAAATGATCTCACAGCAGCTTCATCAGTCGCCTTCAGTTTGAATGTTGGCTGAATGATGGTTGTGTTTATTTTTTATCAACCAATAAAATATAATTTAACTCTCACAGCTTTTACACCAGAATCATTCAGCGTGTTTTGAAGGCAGTTTCACACCTTCACATGAGTGTTTTTGAGTTTGTAAGTCAGAGAAAAACAGCACTGAAACTTAAAAACAGGCTTCATGCCACAATAACCTGTCACATTTGGAGCTGTGTGAGTGAAGCACCGACAGCTGCACTGATACAAACTGAAGCTAAAAGCTGACTGACAGGAGATCAGTGGCTCAGTGGGGTTAACCAGGTGAACTGTTGGAAACTGACCACTGACTGAGACGGACACACGACTCTGACGGCTCTGACAGCAGCTCTCTGATCAGCTGGAACCTCATTATGAGACCTGAGGTGAACCAACATGGACGCTCCACTTCAGCTTTATTAAACAACAAGACGACTTTTTTGTCTCTGTGGTTTGTGTTTCTGTCTGAGTGGTTTGTGTTCTGTCGCTCTGATCGATGAGAACAGATGAACCACATGTTGCTGTAAATGTTACAGTCGAGGAGTCACTGCTGCAAATCCTCTCGTGTTCATTTAAACACTTTGAGGGAGAAAAGTTTGAATTTGTCTGAAATTTTTTACAGGGGAAATTTATGAGAGTATGGAAGATTTCAGAGACACCAACAATTAACAGTTCATTTCTTCCTCTGCAAAAAATCCAACTTGAGAAAATCATTTATTATTAATCATGATGTACAAATATTATCATAATAAAAATATGATAATTTACTACACATTATTATATCTATCCACACTTTTATTAAATTGTGTTTTAGTGGTTTTTAACTAAATTAATCGAGTGAAATATGAGAAAATTAACCCTTATACACACTGAGTAATATACAGTATATGATTTTTTTCTTCTGTCTGAAAATTAAACATTTCATGTCTATATTCATGTACATTGGATGTTTCTGTAGTTTTGTATGTATATCACATGTTTTTATGTGTCAGCTGTTACATTCACTAAATATTTAAAAACGTTGCATAATGATTAATCTATTATCAGTATTATTTATATGATTGTGTGTCTGTCTCCCAGGTGAATCAGACAGATGGAAGCTGAGACAGTGAGTACTGAGCGCTGTAACTGTTGTAACTGTCATTGTGTTGTTCATGTGAAAAAGTGCAGCTAACGGTGAGGAGGCTGCAGAGCAGAAACCCACACAGCCCGTCTGCTGCAGGAAAGGAAGTGCTGGTTGGCTCTCAACTGTTTTTTATGAGTCCTAATAACCACCGAGAACAGATTCATATCTGCTGCTGTACACACTCATCAACTCCTCTCCCTCTCTGGACTGCTTTGTCTTTTCTCTTGTTGTCTGGAAGCCTTTTTTCCACTGAGCCCTCCACCCACACAAAGTTGAACTGGGCCCAGAGACCAACAGTGACCCCCCACCTGGAGCTCACGTCCATGAATATAATGAAGTACTACCTGTATTAGTATTTATTTTCCTTTAGCTCCATTCATTCAGAATATCAGACAAACAGCTGCGTCTTTATTTAATGTTTTCTGTAAATGTTCTTTTCAGATGAAGCTCATCGCAGACCAACAAAAAAATATTTGTTCCGGTCTTCATTCATAGTTCACTGTTATTTTATCAAATAAGGTTGTTTTTTTCCATGTCAGGCTTCATGTTTCATCTCCTCACAGATTAAACCATCTTTGTTTCATTGTGTCCATTCCATTCCTGCTCAGTCAGTCAGCATTCTTTGGGGGAAACTTTGGGCTGTTTTTTATGTATTTGGTGGATTTTTCTTGCTGCTGTTCAGACGCCCCTCCATCACAAAATCTCCCT
>CAEMYA010000722.1:0-16904 GCA_903131615.1 Diplodus sargus | reverse complement strand
ATATATATATATATATATATATATATATATATATATATATATAACATAATCCAGATGAATCAGTAAAACAAGAAACATAATCCATGCCTTGACTTCAGCCTATGCCTCAGCCACAGCCAAGCTACCAGCCCAAGCTTCGGTTTCAATCCTCAACCAGCCCTCAGTTTCCCCCTTCTGTGGAACCCGCCTGGCCTACAAGGTTCCCCCACCAAGAAAATGACGAGTCCAGCGCCTGCTCCTCGGTTTGTGGTCCGGCCAAAGCCAAGGAGGGGTTCCTAGCCAGCGGTTCGGTCTCCAGTGGGTCCCAGCCCACCCCTCCTCCGCTGGCCTCCAGAACGCCTACGCCTTCATCGCCGGCCTCCAGAACACTTACACCTTCGCCGCCGGCGTCCAATGGGTCCCAGCCCACCCCTACTCCGCTGGCCTCCAGAACGCCTACGCCTTTGTCTTCGTCGCCGGCCTCCAGAACGCCTACGCCTTCGTCGGCGGCCTCTAATGGGTCCCGGCCCACATCCCTGGCCTCCAGTGGGTCCCAGTCCTCGCCTCCACCCCCCCTGTTTGTTTGGACCTTGGCCCTCCTCCAGACCCCCTCCACCATCCCAGCTTCACTTGGACTTATGTTTTGAGGGACATCTGGGAGCTGTCCCTTGAGGGGGGGGGGGGGTACTGTCATGACTGCAGATCTGTTTGTTGTGTTTCTTGTCCGATTTTGTCTTGTGGTTTCTTGTATTTGATTTCCATGTCTTTGTATCTTGTCTTGTGTCTTTTGTTTTTCCATGCCCTCATGTGTCCTTTTAGTTTTCCAATGTTCTTCCCTCTGGCTCCCTCTGTCTATTGTGTTGTTCCCTTCATGTTCTCATGTACTCCTCCCCTTCGTTATCGCACCTGTTGGTCCACCTCACCTGTTCCTCGTCTTGTCATCAGTGTCTGTGTATTTAGTCTCTGTGTTCCTTTCACTCTTTGTCTGGTCATTGTTCTTGTCAGCCCTGTCTACGTCCATGGTCTTGTCCATGTTCTTCAAGTCCCGTTAAGTCTTCCCTATCCCTGCCTGACAATTTCACCACATCATTTCACTTTACAACATTTCAAAAGACAAATCTTGGACATATAGTAAGTAAGTTTCCATTTATAAAACACTTTTTTCAAAACAAACGAGTAGTGTCTTGAAGTCTATTCTGTATTTTACTGGGTGCCAATGAAGGGATGCAAGAATTGGTGTGATGTGGGATCTGCGATTGGTTTTGGTTGGTAGTCTGGCTGCAGAGTTTGGTAAGAGCTGCAGGCGAGACAGAGCTGCACAGTTTAGACAGGTGAAGAGAGCATTGCAATAGTCAAGGTGAGAGAAAATAAGGGAGTGGATTAGAAGTTCAAGGTGCCTGGTTGTTAGCATCACTTTGATTTTTGAGACGTTACAGAGTTGGAAAAAGCAGGATTATACAAGTTTGTTTATGTGTGAGTCAAAGTGCAAATTGTGGTCAAAGATTACATCCAGGTTTCTGGAGGAGGGTTTGAGATTGGTGACTAGAGGGCCGATCGAGGGATTCAGTTCAGGGATGAGTTTAAATCAAATGGCCTCAAAAAATACGGGCCACTAAAATGTGCTTGGTTTTTAGATCTGATCAGCATCACATGTTCCACTAGCTCACTAACAGCTTCAGCAAAACATCACCTGCCCTGTGGAAGACTCCGGTCATACACAGTGATGCAGAGTGCAAAGGTCAGAGTGTGAGCAGACAGACAGGTACGCATGTAGACAGACAGGTAGCCTGTCCAATCATTTCATACAGGTCAAATAAACCATTGGGCAGGCTCATTAGAGGCTTGCAGCAGCCACAGACACTGGATTTATTTTCTGCTATTTGTCAGAGCGTTTGATTTATTGATTGCTGTCAGGATGTTCACAGATTTTATATAAATGAACAAATGCTTCTAGCATAACTGACCGACCCGAGTTTGAACAGAAAGCATTCAGTATCCTGTCAAACAGACAGAATGGCAGGATTCAGAGGAACAATGGTCCAGAGAGAGTCAGTGAAAACTTCATCATTTAAGAGCCAGAAGATCATTTGTAACTTAAGTTATAGCAACAATATTTAGTAGTGGTGTCAACAACAATCGATCCGGCGATGCGGGGCATGCACGATTCAGCATCGACGCGGCAACGTGCCATAATCGATTATGTCACTGTTTATTTCTTTGGCCTTGAGTGGACAATAAAGTTGTGAAGTTTCAATTACTTCTAGGGGCATTTCTGGAGCAACGTTGCAATGACATGCGCACATAGACGGATTACCGCAAGGGCAAAGTGGGCATGTGCCCAGGGCCCCAGAGCCAATAGGGGCCCTGGGCCTTTAGAGTTTTTTTTTTTTGGTACAATTTCCCCCAAAAACAAATAAATATTGGAATGAACGTGGTTTTGAAAATGTAGTATGATAATAAAATCATTTGAATGTTTTAGAAAATTATAAGATTAAATCAGTAATGTGTGATGACACAATGACATACCTCCTTATGCTGTCGCTGCCTACTACAAACGTAGCACGTGATTTCCCACACATAACTATAATGTTTGTGGGGACGTGAAAATCTATATTGTAATAACTTCCCACAAATGTAATAATACAATGAATACTGGTCGTAGTGGTTGTTGTTTATTTGTTTGCCTATACACCTACTTATACTACCGTAGGTGCAAAATCCAGCTGCTGACTATCCTCCATCACACAACGGATTCCCCGCCCATTCATATCGTCGCACACAGTAAATCTATTGCACACGATTATTCCTGAGAAAACTCAGAACAAGGAAATTAACAATTAAAAGTAGCTTATTTGATTACGAAACATTTATTTTTAACAGTAAATAATATAAATTAAGAAAATAATAATAACAGAAAAAGCTGGAAAAGATCTGATCTAAAACAAAAACAAAGAGCCGTTGTGATCACTGGTCACAGTCTGCAGATTTCCTCCGCTCTCCTCACAGTTACCACACACGGGCTTGTGGCATTTCAAGTGTCCGAGGTTTGGTTCCGTTTGCAGCTCTTTCGGACCGGCACTGCCTCCGCCCCCGTGTCTTCTGCTGCTGCGGTGGTTGGTTCCGCTGCTGCCCACCTTGTGCCGCCTGCCGCGGCCGCTTTCCCCTCCCTGTATTCCGCCCTCAGCTCCTCTGCAGCTGCTGCAGGACTTTCCCCCGGGCTCTCCTGCTGCTGGTGCTCCTTGAATAAGATGCGGGCATTGATCCCAGCCAGGTCGAGGATGTTATAAGACCGCCACCGGCTATCTTCAGGTACCGCCTTTGACGGACTCGCCCTCGCATCTGGTACATCACAGACTCTGGCGTTGCCTTCGCCCCACTAAAGCTGCCCACACCTGTGTGCAGGTGCTCAGGATGCAGACATTCTTCCTCGGCTTTCCCTGTTACACAGTCAGAGTCGCAACAGCTCCGCTCGCTGTTTCTCGGATGGGGAACTCCCGTTGTTGTTTGCTCATGGCAACCCGGCTGTATAATACAACTATATAATAATTAACTTACAAGTAAATTCACAAAGAAGTGCAGCTGCAGATCGTTAACAAAGTTAGAGACTGGAGAGACAATGAAAGCAGCAAACCCCGTGAAATGATGGTCAATATGACCACTTATGGCTGAAAGAGTTAAATCATATCATATGTTCTTTGTGTTTTGTGTAATTTATATGAAAACTATTCTAAATTAAAATATAGACACTTTTAGAAAAAGGGTTAGAAGGAGTAATTGTTTGCATTTTTTTATTTATTTTCCATCACAAATTGATAACTTGATTGTTTATTATTATTGTTAGGGTTATTATTATTAGAATTATTATTTCACATAGACACACACACGCACACACACTCACAGCTTTATTTTTGTTGTGGCATTCATGCCAATAAAGCACATTTGAATTGAATTGAATTAATAAACCTTTAGATTCTTGCCTATAGACTGATTTTTATTGTCAATGGGAATTAAAATTTAAATGTCAGGCGATGTTTTCCTCACGGAAATAATTTTGCGGGCAAACAATTATAAGACAGAGAGGGCGGGCGGGGGATCCGTTGTGTGACAGCGGAGCGGAGAGGATTTTGCACCCACGGTCAGTATTAGTGGGTGTGTAGGCAAACACACAACAACCACTACGACCAATATTCATTGTATTACATTTGTGGGAAGTTATTACAAACGTAATAGTTATTATTTGTGGGAAATCGCATGTTACGTAGTAGGCAGCGGCTATTACCTTTGTGGAAAATGTATTACATTTGTGGCTTTATTACATTAAATGCTGCAGATTTTTATTACGTTTGTAGTTTATTACGTTAGCGGACATTATTATTATTGGCGGGCATTACAGCGCCTTTGTACATGCACTGTTTGCGTGTGTAGGCAGGGGCCCGTGGCGAGTTTGTGTCCAGGGCCCGTGGTCATGATAATCCGTCTATTCATGCGCAGCCTGTAGCTCGATGCTAAGCAGCAGCACCAGCTAGCCTAACAACGACAGTAGCCCCTTTCACACTGCCGTTTGCATGCGGGGATCCTGCGCCAATTCTCTGCGGCAATTCTCTGCACCCTCCTCTGTGTGAAAGTTTCAGCTCCGGCTCTGATCCGCCTCTGGAGGTAGATCAGGGCCGCATTATTGGAGAGCCGTCCCAGTGTGAACTGATAATCCGGAGGCGCGGAGCGAGGGCGTGCCGGTCTGACAGTCTGAAAACTACACAGGTCCTTCACTCAACTAAATACAGAGAAATGTCCCACAAAGCAACGTTACATGACCGAACAAAAGTAACGTAGTAACTGTAACTGTCTGTCCTCCCGACTGTCCCCCGACTCTTCCTCACATTTCTGCTCAAAAAACAGCGTCTGTCGCCGGCAAAATACTTAAATTTGTCGAGTTTGTGACGAAAAAAAATCACCGCGACCATCAGCCCTCAGGACCGAGACTTCAGGAAACTTTCCCCCAGTAAACAGCCTCCATCACTGCGAGTGAAGGAGTCAGACAGCGTCCTGTTTACTGATGGTGATTATGTATAATTATGTAATTTAGCTCGAAAAACTTGACTCCGTCACTTTCCAGGATGTTTGGTGGGTCAGGATCTCAATCACTACACATTATAACAGCATCCATATGATTATAAACTGTCCACGGGTTTGGATTAACAGAGGGGAACACCTGGGGAAACCGGAGGTAATACACACATAGCAGCCAATAAAATCTGTTGTTCAATATCTGACTGCTTGTATTGCCTCATGACTGATGAAAAATTTGCCTTGTTGTGTGCAGTAGAATTTTGATGCACTGCAATGCATCGTAGAATCGAATTGAATAGAATCGTTACCTGGTGAATCGTAATTGAATCGAATTGTGAGGGCAGTGCCAATGCACACCCCTAATATTTAGACTTTTGTATTTTGTGCGATTTGCCAACACAACTGTGTAAATACAAATTCCAGGTTTCTGTAACAATTAGTCAGATGTGATGAAACGTTACGTTTTATCTACAAACTAAACTCTCAGGCCTTTTTTCCCGTGTGGCTCTCAAAGTTTGAACAAGTGCTTCACACAAAACAGCTCTGCGTCTGTCTGCAGACTTTTATTTTGTGAAGCTGTTTCTGACCACTAAAAGCCAGTCTGAGACTCTGTCTTTTGTCTTTTGTCTCTCACTTAGTCACTGTCTCTCTGTCTCTCTTAGTTTCTTGTCACCTTTGTCATGATGTCCATGAAGGCTGCTGAGCCCGGTTCTGTTGCCCGTTCCAGGCCCGGACCTAATCCCCTCCTCCTCCTGGCGGTCTGAAGCTGCTGTGACAGCGTAGTAAACACCAACACTCCCCGGCGGTGCTCCGAGCAGAGTCAGCTCGCAGAGCTAATTCGTAGCTAACGTTAGCATCAGGTGGAAGTAGAGCGGCCGGAGGACATCAGAGGGAAAACCAGAAAACATTTGGTCCATAAAAAATGATCCAGTTGGACTAAAGTCAGTGATATGGTGCTGACACATGTGGAGCTGTAGACCTCAGGACAATGGACAGAGCAGGTCTGGAGGGTGAAGGTCTGGACGCTGGTGACACAGATGGAGCCACGCTGGAGGCTGGGCTGAAAAACAACCAGGCTGGTGGAGCCGCTCTGCAGGACGACCCTGAAGGCCCGTGGTGCTGCTGGAGCAGCTCTAGAGAACTGGTGGGACCGCTGGTAAAGGAGGATCTCTATCGGGCAGCGGACTGATAGAGGGGGAGAGGGCGTCGCCCTCCTGATCATCATCATCTTCATTGTCGTAATTTTCTTCATAAATGATTAAACTCTACAAGCTTTTCCAACAGTGTGTCCTGTTTCTGAACACCTTATTAAATCAGTTGCAGCATCAAGACATGATTACCACATCTCAGAGGAGGAAATCTATCGTGTTGTTCAGAGAAATGCGGCGCAGTTGTCATAGTTATCAGGAAGATCCATCCATCCATCCATCCATTTTCGTCAGCTTATCCGGGGCCGGGTCGCGGGTGCAGCTGCCTGAGCAGGGACACCCAGACTTCCCTCTCCCCGGACACTTCCTCTCGCTCCTCCAGTAGGATCCCAAGGCGTTCCCAGGCCAGCCGAGTGACATAGTCACTCCAGCGTGTCCTGGGTCTTCCTGGGGGGACATGCCAGGAACACCTCTCGAGGGAGGCATCCGATATAGATACCCAAGCCACCTCAGCTGGCTCCTCTCGATGTGGAGGAGCAGCAGCTCTACTCCGAGCTCCTCCCGGGTGACAGAGCTCCTCACCCTATCTTTAAGGGAGCGCCCCGCCACCCTGCGGAGGAAACTCATTTCGGCCGCTTGTATCGGGGATCATATTCTGTCGGTCATGACCCAAAGTTCATGGCCATAGGTGAGGGTAGGAACATAGATTGACCGGTAAATTGAGAGCTTCGCCTTTCGGCTCAGCTCTCTCTTCACCACGACAGACCGGTACAACGACCGCATTACTGCGGTCGCTGCACCGATCCGCCTGTCAATCTCGCGCTCCACTCTTCCCTCACTCGTGAACAAGACCCCAAGATACTTAAACTCCTCCACTTGAGGCAGGAACTCTCCCCCAACCCGGAGGGAGCAAGCCACCGATTTCCGGTCGAGAACCAAGGCCTCGGACTTGGAGGTGCTGATTCTCATCCCAGCCGGTTCACACTCGGCTGCAAACGGCCCCAATACATGCGCGAGGTCCTGGCTTGAAGGAGCCAACAAGACAACATCATCTGCGAAAAGCAGAGATGAAATCCAGTGGCTCCCGAACCAGACCCCCTCTGGTCCCTGGCTGATGAAAATCTGTAATCTGAAAAGAGTAACTAAAGCTGTCTGACAAATGAAATCGAGTAAAAAATCAAATATCTGCCTCTGGGTAGAGGCATAAAGTAGCATCAAATGGAAATATTCCAGTAACAGGTGGACAGAGGATGCTGTCAGCCCTTACATACCTGGATCAGCCCAACACATATGTAAGAGTGCTGTTTGTGGACTTCAGCTCAGCATTCAACACGGTCATCCCCCTCAAAGTGAGCAGCCTGGGCTTTGACAGTTCACTGTGCACATGGATGCTGGACTTTCTTAGCAACAGGCCACAAAACGTCAGGATGGGAGGCCGCACATCATCCACTGTCATCCTGAACACTGGCACACTCTCCCTCTACTCCCTCTTCATGCATGACTGCTCCTCCATCCACCCCACAAACGTCATCGTCAAATTTGCTGATAATATGACCATTGTAGGACTGATAACAAACAACAAGGAGTCAGTCTACAGGGAGGAGATTCAACATCTAACAGAGTGGTGTTCAGACAATAACCTGGATTTAAACAGCTTGAAAAACCAAGGAACCATTTGTTGATTTCTGGAAATTCAAACAAACAGAGCTCTCTGCCCTCTACATGCACAGGGAGGAAGTAGAGAGGGTAGAGATCTTTAAGGTCGTTGGGGTTCACATCTCGGCCGACCTCACCTGGATCACACATGGAGATGAGCGTCACACATCTCTTGTCAGGTGGTCAACACCTGCTGACCAACTTCTATCAGTCAGTGATAGAAAGCTTCCTGACCTGCTGCTGCACAGTGTGTTTCTCCAGCTGCACAGCACAGGACAGGAAGGACCTGCAGAGGTTGGTGAGGACAGCAGAGTGTGTCATCGGGATGACACCACCCCCTCTCAGAGACATTTACACTGGCCGACTCCAAAAGAAGCCCAGCTGTATTATTAGGACCCCACTCACCCCGAACATAAGCTGTTCTCCCCCCTCTCCTCTGGGAAGAGACATAAATCTATCAGATCTGAAACAAACAGACTGAAGAAAAGTTTCTTCCCACAGGCAGTGAAATGCACATTCCCAACTCTGCATTTATATCTCCTCAACAGTTGAACTGTGAATAGTTTTATTAATTGCACATTATCAGGCCCAGTGCCACTGTCCTTTATTAGCTCTAACATGTAGTTACCTTTATATCTACAGGTGTCTCGAGGGTGAACTCATGAATGTCGACCCATCTGTTGATGATCACTGTGTAATGTTCATCCAAACTGTACAAATAGTTCACTGCAACATGACATTATCAGCTGCCTTCATTTACCTGAGTCACCTTAGACATCATCACAACAGTTGCCCCCCTGAGAGATTTGGCAGGAGCTGCCACTGGAGCTGGTGGAGCTGTCAGAGTCAGGAAAACAAGAGGTTACAGAACCACAGCCACAGGAGACTGATTCAGCACAGGAACTGGAGACAGCTGCAGCTCAGCTCAGACAGGTTGCTGCAGAACAGGAACAGAGTACTGCTGCAAGGCAGAGCAGGAGGCCGGCAGCTGGAGGTCTGGACGGGGATCAGGAAAGACCGCCGGTCCGGCTCTGGAGCGAGTCTGCTGACCTGCAGAGAAAGAAGTGGGAATAGGTGTCGACTGGGCCACCGACTGAGGACCAGGAACTGGTGGACCTGCTGGTGGAGCTAGATAACAAGTCAGAATCAACAAAGTCAATGAATGAAGTTCATCCTCTGGGGACCAAGAATGTCTGTAGAAAATGTCATGTCAGTCCATCCATCCATCCTTTGGTCCAGGTCCAATCCAGGTGGACTAAAGTAGTGGAGCCACAGTCATTAGCATCCACAGAGCAACACTGCTAGTGTGTCTAAAAAGACAATAAAAGAAGAGACAGTCATGTTGATATGAACATTAGAGAAACACATCATGGAGCTGAAACATGATCCTGCTTCATCATTTGGACTCGTTCACCTCAGCCGACACGTTCAACAGCACACAGGTTTTTGTATTACTCTTTCTCACTGTGGGAGGAGGTGGACTGCACCTGATCTTTGGCTCTGGAACTAAACTGGTTGTAACAGGTAAGAATAAAGCTTCATTTTCCTTTAGTTGTTTTATTGAACAAGTAGAAAATGTCTTTTTAATGAGTTTCTGCTGCTTCAGGCTTTACATGTTAGTTTGTTCATAATTAGTAGAGAATTCTTGCAGCCGTGCAGCTATTGTTACATAAAAAGGTTAATAACTCCTGAAAAGATGTTTAAATCTCACTGCACAGGTGAAGTTCTTCTTAGTAAATGTATTTGATGAACATATGATTTTAAATATGTTGTATACGGTCATAAATAATTAATTATGAATTTGTCAAACTGACCTCATGGCAGTTGTATTTTATTTAATGGTACAAATGTCTTTAGTTGTAAAATGAATTAATACATGAAAACAAGTACACTGAATATGACATCACAATAAATATAAAATATACTAATTATACCAAAATATAAAATTTTAAAAAAAGATACAGCATGATATACGAGGGTACGTGAAAATATGAATGTTCTATGTTGATTGATTTTTAAATAATTCATGTATAATAATAATAAATAAATACATTTATAATTGAATGTATGATAAAATAAAAAGATAATAATGTCAAACCGAATTTCGAATACTCAAAAGTAAATGTGTTAGCAGCTCGTAACGGTAAATATTTTGTTCGACATACAGTTTTTAATATTCATATTATATTATATTATATTATATTATAGTAAATGATATTATATTATATTGTATTATACTGTCACATTTAATTTAATCATACATGAAGTTCCTGTCAAGGATCAATACATTCTCACCTTTCTTTAAATTATATTACAAAGCAGTTATCATTCATTTTTAACATGTCTGAACATTTGTGTATAAATTGTGTATAAATGTAAAAATACAAAAAAAAAGTTGTAATAGTATTGATGAACTGATTTGTTTTTCTTTAACGGACGAACTAAAGTACATGATGGTAAATCTGTCAGATGTTAGACATGTTTTAACCACTTTCAAAAGCATTTTACGTGAACGTAAGAATATATAAATACCATTTTGATAATTATATCGTAGTTTATGTCATTAAACCAATAAAGTTCTCCTTCTTTTATATGAAATTACACATTTTTTCACATTAGTTATGTGAAAACATGTATTTGTAATTGTGTATCAAGTGTAAATATTCATGAAATACATGAAATTCAAGATGGATTTTCATACATATTTTTAATATGTGGTGGATAATGTAAACATTAAAATGTCAGCCCGTATTAAACTTGAGGGTAAATATGTCCTTTATTATAATCTGTCTTTTATCATGATACAGATGAAGATTTTACATTGTATGAAAATATGATGTTATATTATTATTAGTAAGAGTCATAATAATGATGAATGTGCACATTGAAAGAAAGAAGTGCTGAACACATGATGTTGTTTGTCCCCATATAACATATGATGACATGACATGATGAGTGTGTTTGATGTGCAGGTGAATCCAGTCTATGTGTTGAACTTTGTGCTGTATTGATGAGTAGTTTAGTGATCAGAGTCCATGTAGTTTCCAGGATCACACTGAATGCAGTGCAGTGCTGTAAGCTGCTGTTGACTGTGTCAATGTGTGTCTGTGCTGCTTGTTGCTGCTGTCAAACTTCAGATGAGCAGGTAGTGAAGCCCGTGGTGAGCGTGTACCCAGCAGCATCCAGAGCCCACCTGCTGTGTGTGGCCTCAGCCATGTTTCCTCCTTTGGTCCGCTTCTCCTGGAAACAACAAAAGGAGGATCAGGAAAAGCTGCTCCCTGCTGAGGGAAAGCAGCTGGAGCTCAGAGAGTCGGGATGCACCGCCGCCATCTTGCTGGTTGATCGGGACTCTCTAGACATGTATAAATACCGCTGCTCTGTCCAGCACGAGGGGGGCACAGTGGAGGGCCAAACAGAACAAGGTAATGAGTGTGATGTGCTGATGAAAGAAAGAAAGAAAGAAAGAAAGAAAGAAAGAGAAAAATTTGATCTGACCATGACTCTGTCCTGCACAGTGCTGCACATTGAAAGTGGGGGACGGGTTACCGATGTGGATCTCAGGTCAGAGAGAGAGTAACTTATCTGGTCAACTGCTGCTGAACTTCACTAACCAATATTTAGACATATTGCTGGGCATGTGTAGCTATTTCATTGAACTACAACCTCTTTTACTTTCCTAATGCATAATCACAAGTAGGTAATAATGTGTTATGTTGACCCGCTGCTGTAAGTAGTAATGTGCAGGCTGCAGCAGTTGTTTGTCCTTCTCTGTCTGCTGCAGCCACATGTTTCTGTTGTACAGTAATAATCAGGCAAATCGACTCTATAACTGTCCAGATGACCTCGGGAAAGTGTTGCAGAAGCTGCTGGAGAAGAACCTTCTAATCTGCCATCTACACATGAAGCATCAGAGAATTTAGAATAATATGGTCTCTGATACACTGCTGTGTTAATATTATTTTTACTGTTGTTGTTTTTGTTATGACTGAATGTTACAGTTAAACCTTGTTACTCATTAAAAACAGGGATTAGTCAGATTAAATGAAGCTTATTTGCACAATGGCGACTTTATATGCAGTAGAATGACACAGCAGACTTCATGCAGTGGTGTAACAGTATGGATGTACTGTATGTTTGAATACAGCTGCAGTTCAAACAACAAGCAGAAGCATCACCACATCCAACGCACCACCTACCTCCATTGTAACGCAGCCTGAAGCAGGTGAATTCTGTTAATTATATGTTACTGTGGGCTTTGTCTCTATTACATAAAACTATTGTAAGTTTCACAGAATGTAAGGAAATCTCTATAGCAAGGGACACGGAAGAAAACCAATATTGGAGGGCCGTGATGTTCAGGCCTCAGACGGCACTGCATTAAAAACAGATACAATTCTGTGGTGGAAATCATTATTATTATATTATTATTATTAATATTAATATTATTATTATTATTACTTAATGTCACAGTTAAACCTTGTTACTAATTAAATGCAAGTCTCAGTCAGATTAAATGACGCTTATTTGTACAGTGTCTACTTTATATGAAGTACAATGCAGTGGTATTACTGTATGGATGAACTTTATGTCTGAATACAGCTGCAGTTCAGACACCAAGCAGCAACAGAACCACATCCAGCAAATCACCCACTTCCATCATAACGCAGCGTCAAGCAGGTGAGTTCTTCACGTACAAAGACAATCACTGACCATAGCACCATTCTGAAGAAACGTACTCTGTGTGTGTGTGTCTGTGTGTGTGTCAGTGTCCTTCCAGTCTCAGTGCAGGGTGAAGCTGCTCTGTGTGCTCTACACAGTGCTGATAGTGAAGAGTCTGGTGTACTGCTGTGGACTCTCTCTGCTGAGGATCTTCTGAAACAAGGGATCGCCACCAACTGCTCACATGCTGACTGACTGTTTTCTGCTCGCCTTTTCTCACCATCAGATCTCATCAGTTCGTCTCATTGATCACTCTGATCAGCACTCACAAATGTCAATGTTCATGTTTTGTGGTTGGTTGTAAAATGTATCTTTTGATGCACAGGTTAGATTCAGTCATCCTACATATATAAATACATATATACACATATATATCTGCAGTGACTGAGTATAAATTCTGTGGTATAGTGTTATTTTCATCCTCTAGTTTATTTCCACTTTGAATTGTGACTTGTATAATAATAGAACATGAAGCTGAATCATTAGCTGTCTGCTAGATATTTGATTGTTTTAGTATTTTTCTCTTCTTGTCTTTCTTTATAATACATTGTGCAGAGTGTGGCAGCTTTGTTCAATTCTTTCAGTGTAACATTCTCAATAAAGTGAAAAATCCCAGTGTGTGTTTTAGAAACAGTTCATTTTTATGGATTTCAGTTTGTCTTCAGAGCAAATCATCAGAAACAGAATCAACTTCATGGACCATGTATGTTGACGCCTACAAGTCATTTGACTCTGGTTGTAATTAGCTCTCAATATACTTTCACACAGCAGCAAGAACAAATGTAGAGGAAGATGTGAATATTAGCATACAGCTAAACAAGGACAACAAAGCTAAAGAAAGAGAAGCAAACAGAAACATATAGCTGTTATATACAAGTCAGTAGGTGTGGCTGTGCCACCAGGTTCAGTGCTGAGCCCCTTTTATAATTGTGTCAGTGTGGATGTCAAACTCTACGCTGATGACACTGTTGTTTACACACGTGAACAAACAGCAGAGCAAGCTGCTTTCAAGCTACAACTGCTATAAAATGATCACACAGCAGCTTCATCAGTCGCCTTCAGGTTGAATGTTGGCTGAATGATGACTGTGTTTATTTTTTATCAACCAATAAAATATAATTTAACTCTCACAGCTTTTACACCACAATCATTCAGCGTGTTTTGACAGCAGTTACACACCTTCACATGAGTGTTTTTGAGTTTGTGAGTCAGAGAAATATAGCCGTGAAATTTAAAAACAGGTTTCATGCCACAATAACACGTCACATTTGGAGCTGTGTGAGTGAAGCACAGTCAGCTGCACTGATACAAACTGAAGCTAGAAGCTGACTGACAGGAGATCAGTGGCTCAGTGGGGTTAACCAGGTGAACTGTTGGAAACTGACCACTGACTGAGACGGACACACGACTCTGACGGCTCTGGCAGCAGCTCTCTGATCAGCTGGAACCTCATTATGAGACCTGAGGTGAACCAACATGGACGCTCCACTTCAGCTTCACTAAACAACAAGACAACTTGTTTGTCTCTGTGGTTTGTGTTTCTGTCTGAGTGGTTTGTGTTCTGTCGCTCTGATCGATGAGAACAGATGAACCGCATGTTCCTGTAAATGTTACAGTCGAGGAGTCACTGCTGCAAATCCTCTCGTTGTTGTTTAAACACTTTGAGGGAGCAAAGTTTGAATTTGTCTGAAATTTTTTACAGGGGAAATTTATGAGAGTATGGAAAATTTCAGAAACACCAACAATTAATGGTTCATTTCTTCCTCTGCAAAAAATCCAACGTGAGAAAATCATTTATTATTAATCATGATGTACGAATATTATCATAATAAAAATATGATAATTTACTACACATTATTATATATATCCACACTTTTATTAAATTGTGTTTTAGTGGTTTTTAAATAAATTAATCGAGTGAAATATGAGAAAATTAACCCTTATACACACTGAGTAATATACAGTATATGATTTTTTTCTTCTGGCTGAAAATTAAACATTTCTTTTCCCCGTTCTCCAGAATAAACTGTTGTATATTTCAAGTACACTGGATGTTTCTGTAGTTTTGTATGTATATCACATGTTTTTTTGTGTCAGCTGTTACATTCACTAAATATTTTAAAACATTGCATAATGATTAATCTATTATCAGTATTATTTATATGATTGTGTGTCCGTCTCCCAGGTGAATAAGACAGATGGAAGCTGAGACAGTGAGTACTGAGCGCTGTAACTGTTGTAACTGTCATTGTGTTGTTCATGTGAAAAAGTGCAGCTAACGGTGAGGAGGCTGCAGAGCAGAAACCCACACAGCCCGTCTGCTGCAGGAAAGGAAGTGCTGGTTGGCTCTCAACAGTGTTTTATGAGTCCTAATAACCACTGAGAACAGATTCATATCTGCTGCTGTACACACTCATCAACTCCTCTCCCTCTCTGGACTGCTTTGTCTTTTCTCTTGTTGTCTGGAAGCCTTTTTTCCACTGAGCCCTCCACCCACACAAAGTTGAACTGAGCCCAGAGACCAACAGTGACCCCCCACCTAGACCTCACGTCCATGAATATAATGAAGTACTACCTGTATTAGTATTTATTTTACTTAAGCTCTATTCATTCAGAATATCAGACAAACAGCTGCGTCTTAATATAATGTTTTCTGTAAATGTTCTTTTCAGATGAAGCTCATCGCAGACCAACAAGAAAATATTTGTTCCTGTCTCCGTTCATAGTTCAGTGTTATTTTATCAGTTAAGCTACTTTTTTTTCCATGTCAGGCTTTATGTTTCATCTCCTCACAGATTAAACCATCTTTGTCTGATTGTGTCCATTCCATTCCTGCTCAGTCAGTCAGCATTCTTTGGGGGAAACTTTGGGCTGTTTTTTATGTATTTGGTGGATTTTTCTTGCTGCTGTTCAGACGCCCCTCCATCACAAAATCTCCCTGTAGAGTCAAAGTGACAAAGACTTTGTGAGCAGACTCACTGATCACATATCATCTGCTGTCATAAACATGATCTTTACTTCATTCACTCGTCTCTCCTGATTGAAATCTGCTTTAAATGGAATAACAGCGTCAAAACCAAAGCAGACAAATGTCAGTGTGTTCCTTTAAGAAGCTGAAGGAACAGTTATGATACATTTCATATTATCTGAAGGATGTTTGTTCTGTTCTGTGTGTTCTAACTCTGAACACTTGGATCATGTTCACCACCACGGCTGTGTGACACATTTCAAACTAAAGCTGATCACATGCTGGATTTCTGTGTTTGCTGCTGGTGCTGACATTAAACATCACAGAGAAACACCACCAGCCTGTGGTCAGTCACGGGAAGTGCACGGACATCCACGTGATGCTGATGACGGTCGCCATGACGACACGATGAGGCTCCGCCCTCTTATTTTACTGGCGACAAACCCACAGTGACATCTAGTGGATAACAAACACACAGCAGTAAATGAGGAGTATTACTGGCATTATTGTTGGTACTACTTCTAAAAATACTGCAAATACTTTTTCTACTGCAACTATATTATGAACTATATTATTACTATAGTATTCTGCTGCTGCCTGTTACAGTAGATGGTGTCATATTACTCTGACATGTACTATACTAACTATAACTATAGAAGTCTAACTAATCACAGCACTGTGTCACTTCACTTGAGACAGTACTGCAGTATTAGTTGAAGTACATCTCTGCTGGTGGGTACTGTGTGTATTTGTACTGCTTGCCTTGTAAGTTGGAGTTGAATTGCTCTTCTATAGTTTCTATTTTGATTTGTCTTCTTGTTGGACACTTTTGACGGACAGAGACAAATGATGTGGTCCTGCTGATAGTTTCATCACATCAGAAAACACTTCTATGTGTCGTTTTAAAGCTCACTTACAAACCACACATTGTCTCTTTTCATTCGGACCACTTTTTGGACCCGACCTCTGCCTGAATACCACCTGTTTCACATCCCAGGAGGGTTTTTACAGGTAGAAGCACAGCTGTGGTGGCTTCACCAGTGTCTCCCGTTGTGGCTGACCTCTACATGGAGGAAGTAGAGAGCAGAGCCCTGAGCTCCTTCCAGGGAACAGAACCAGAACCACTGTTTCACATATGAGCAGCACAGCTGGATTTCAACTCATCTGAAGCCTACGCTGGCTTTGTCTTTACAAACTGACCCTCTGAACTTTATCTGACGTTCTGCTGGAGATCCCAAAGTTTACAACAATACCAAATGTGTCAGGCTGGATTTTGGGGAAATGTGTGTAAAATGATACAGCCGACATGTTGAAATGTTCCATTTGATGGAGTCTTGGCTTTGAATCTTTCCCTCAGTGAAACATCC
>CAEMYA010000721.1:127146-137423 GCA_903131615.1 Diplodus sargus | reverse complement strand
TCAGCTGCTCTACCCGTTGGAAGTGGATGAACATTGACTGGAGGATGCAAGTTCATCGGGCCGGAGTATGTTGCGTCTACTGGCAGCGGTGGCTTAACGAGGGAATCACCTTCAGCTGGATGTGATGTCACTCCCTTAATGGGGGGTGTCCCCCCTTAATTAAAGCCCAGCTGTGGACGCGGCCAAGCGCGCTCCAGGAACCACGACCCTATTCTTCCCTTTCCCCCTTCCCTAAAGTTTTAATCTTTTGTAGTAAATAAAGTAAGAGTATTTTTGAAACAAAAGAACCGCCTGATCCTTTCCCTGCACCTCACATTAGTAGGCTATCCTATTTAATAGGAAACAGCAAATCAACAACTGTTGTTTACACATAAACATCTACTTTATTGACCTCAGATATTATTCATGTGTACTTACACTGTATATTATTCAGTTCATCATGAGCAGTGCTTCCATTAGAACCTAATATGAAGACTCTGATTTTGAAAAAAAATCCCCAAAAAGGGAAAAACTCCCTAAAAATCACCAAAATTGGCAGCCATCTTGAATTTGAAGGTCAAAGAAAGGTCAAATCGTTATGTTAACCAGAAATATGTATTCCTTGACAAAAATAGGGTCTGAAACCATGTATTGTGCATCATTGTAGGTCAAACCATTAAAAAAAAATTCCACGACAGCCATATCGGATTTTGGCCTCTAAAAAAATGTCCCCGCCATTTTGAAAAATACTTTAATATTTTTTTTTTAGCCCTCCTAGATGACAAATCCATTGAGAAATCGACCTTCGCTCACCGCGGTCACGTTTCAGTCTGAAATGACCCTACTAAGATGCTATGCAGCTGAGAACTGGACACCTGTTAGCGTCAGGTAGCGCTGGAAGCTGCAGACTCTGGCTACCTGTCCGTTCCAGTATTTGGCTAAATATCAATCTGATTTGAACTCTTTTCTGTCGGCCTAACATTTGTCTTTTTGTCTACTGTGTCCTGCAGATGTCGAGCAGCTGTTGTTTGTTCAGAAAAGGGTTTCTCCTGAGCAGCAGGAATGGAGCTCCAGTCTGGACCTGCAGGACTCAGAGCCCCCACACATTAAAGATGAACAGGAGGAACTGTGGACTAATCAGGAGGAAGCTGATATCACTGAGTTCACATTCACTCTTGTTCCTGTGAAGCATGAAGATGAAAAGAAACCTCAGTCCTCACAGCTTCAACAAAAACAAACTGAACAGATGAAAATAGAAGCTGATGGACAGGACTCTGGTGGACCACAACCAGCCAGGAACTCAGTTCCAGATAGACATTTACAATCAGAGACTGAAGACAAGATAGGAGACTCTCCAGAACCTGAGACGGAAGACTCTCCTGAACCTCAGGCTGAAGACTCTCCTGAACCTGAGGCTGAAGACTCTCCTGAACCTGAGGCTGAAGACTCTCCTGAACCTCAGGCTGAAGACTCTCCTGAAGCTGAGGCTGAAGACTCTCCTGAACCTGAGGCAGAAGACTCTCCTGAACCTCAGGCTGAAGATATTGATGATGTTTGGAGTGAGACCAAAGAAAATCAGTCAAGTTTAATTTCTCAGAAAAACATTGAAGTCCCTGTAAGTGGTGTAGGATGTGGTACTGACAACGAACAGTTTACTTCCACTGATCTAGCAAAAACTCAAAACTGAGGATTTGTTTTGGGATTGACACAGGAGAGAAACCATTTAGTTGTGGTGAATGTGGTAAAAGATTTCGGCTACCAGCGCCTTCTTAACAGACACAGAAGGATTCACACAGGAGAGAAACCATTTAGTTGTCATGAATGTGGTAAAAGATTCAGCGAAAAGCAACATCTTGTCAGACACATGAGGATTCACACAGGAGAGAAACCATTTAGTTGTCCTGAATGTGGTAAAGGATTCAGCCAGCAGCAAAATCTTATCAGACACAGAACGATTCACACAGAAGAGAAACCATTTAGTTGTCTTGAATGTGGTAAAAGATTCAGCCAACAGCCAGATTTTATCAGACACAGAAGGATTCACAGAGAAGAGAAACCGTTCAGTTGTCGTGAATGTGGTAAAAGATTCCACCGAAAGCAAGATCAAATCACACACACGATGATTCACACAGGAGAGAAACTGTTTAGTTGTCATGAATGTGGTAAAAGATTCAGAGGACAGCAACATCTTATCAGACACAGAAAGATTCACACAGGAGAGAAACCGCTTAGTTGTCGTGAATGTGCGAAAAGATTCGCCCAAAAGGATAGTCTTACCAGACACACAAAGATTCACACAGGAGAGAAACCATTTAGTTGTGGTGAATGTGGTAAAAGATTTACCCGACAGCAATATCTTATCACACACATCAGGACTCACAAAGGATAGACATCACAAAGTTGTTGTGAATGTTGTTAAAGATTCAGCTGACAGCAAAATCTTATCACACACGTCATGATTCACACATGAGAAAAAACACCTCTTCTTCGACATAACTGTTGGGCCTCATGCCACATGGGTCAGGCCTGTAAGGTAAATCAAAAGTCTAACTACTAGGGCCTTATCAACCTGAGGAATTTAAGAACAAAGGAACTGAGCCAATGCCTAAAAGGTCTGAAAAACTGTAATTCAAGGTACTACCCACCCCGTACACTTTCACTCATTCCCTATTGGATTAAAGTGGCCACGGGCCATAAAACTCCTCCAGGATGACCATGACATCACTCAGAGTTTAAACGTCAGGACACCCCTCTGCATGTCGCATTCCCAGGGTAACGTGATGCTGTGAAGAGACTCCGGTTTTATTCAGCAGTTGCCGTGAGGGTGCAGTTTGATCAACGCTTTTCACTTTGCTTGACCTAAACTTCAGTTCCCTCCTTGCTGGACGAGACAGAGACTGTTTTTGTTTTACTTGCGTTTTTTGTTAGAATATTCTTTATAATTATATTGGATATATAGAGGAACGCTGCACAACCCAGTGGTTCATCACTGCCTGCAGAAGGAAGAAATTATCTTCAGAAGGAGACGGAACCACCAAGGTCCGGTCCTTCCATCTGATTGGTCCCACCGTGTGATAGCAGCTGGCCTTCATCAGCTGTTAGGACTTTACAGCTGATCACTCGCTCACATCCAAAACGAATTGGAGTTTCGAGTCAGACGGGACACGCTAGTCGCAATGAGTGACCCAAGTAAGAGGCTTCTGTTTGGGCAGAAACAGATAGTACATAGCGTGTTTTTGTTGTGATTATATTTGTTGTGAAAGGACCGCCAACTCCCACGTATGGTTGACTGTACTGTGTGCTGAATGTGTTATTACGCTCACTAGGAGCTCATTCATGCTGATTCACTCTGTGGACAGCTTGTGTAGTTTTGCCACCATTTGTGACCACAGTACGTCGTATTCCGGCTCGATCAGCAGATGATAAGCAAACCTTGATTCACTTGCCAGCTGCTGGTTAAGGGGGGAGACGACTGCTGTGCATCACGTAGTTGTTGTGTTATTCTTTGTTGTCTGCTAAGTGCGCGCTTAGCTTCTTTCCTTTTACTTACACACATCCGCACACACACACACACTTACATACACATCCTGGGTAACACACACACGTAATCTTATGAGTGATTTGTAGGAGATTTATAGTCAATAATCCCGTTATAACAACAGATCTTTGTGTTGATAACCCCTTTTATTGACTTCAGAAGCAGAATCCTCTTAGTAGCCCGACTACTTTTTCTGGAACTGTGGGTATAATCCCTCCAAATTCACCTCACGTGCAGGGGCAGAGTGCGGCACCACAATCGACCAGGAAAAATTGTGTCTGCACTGGCCCACCACCGGCGAGAATTAAATTAAGATAAAATCAGTAGATTAGAGATGAGTGCAGGGTAACTATGAGATAAAGAGAGTGAGCAGGTGTATAAATACTGGTTGGACTTCTCCTTCATCCTAATATCGTAGATCTTAGAGATTTTCGCTGATAATTTAAACAACGTCAATAAATTCGATGAGCCACTTACGTCTCACGACCGCTCAGAATAATCTGTGGGCCGGTTTGCGCAAATTCATCAGCCGGCCGACCAGGAAAGCTCCCGATTGTCCTGATTGCCACTCGGCTCCTACTCACGTGCAATGAAACTGCACATGAAGCCAAAGACTACGTAACAGCCATCTTTTTCAAATTTTGCAAGCTTGTGAAGCTATCACCTTTGGTCGATACACTCATTACCACTATTTTTGAATTCCAGGTATCTGATTCAGCAGAATCGGAATCATCGCCTCGGAATTCTTGTTCTCGCGTGACTTAGTTATGTTATGTTATGTTTAGCGTTTCCTGTAGTCTCTCCAACGGGATTTCCCAAGTCCGGCAAACATGACACACACACACACACACACACACACACACACACACACACACACACACACACACACATTTCCATTTATATGTTGGTTTAGGCTTTGCTTGTGCTTTTGTAGTGCTCGTTGTAGAGAAGAGCTGTTCGTTAAAGTATGTCGTTTGTGTTTTGGATACAACTTTAATAAACACTGTTGATGATAACTGAGCAGCATCTGTGATTATTTTGCGCATTCCCATATTATATTGTTTGTCATTTATATCTCAAGTACTGTAAAATCATCTACTGACCTTTTTATTACATCCTAGTAGTTTCCAAGACAGCTGTACAGAAATGACTGTGGCATTTTCATGTTGATGGTAGGAGACGTTATTGGTATTATTTAATTCTCTGTGCTTACAAGTTATGAACATAAAATTATCAAAGTTTTATTCATAGTTTGCCCTTTACACTGTGCTGGATGCCCCTTATGATTTCACTGTTGTAAACTGACCTGCTCATTCAAATCAACATCCCTTAATAACATTTAATCTGACATACACGTACAGTGGTTATTACTTTTTCCTTCTTCAGGTGGACATGCCAGTTCTGGAAAGTGGTGGTGTGTTATGCTAATGGAGAACTCTGACTGTAAGTGCCATTTATTATTGTTTGGTTGTTTGCACCGATTTATGCTGATGTTTTGCTGGAGAATAAGTTTGTGTGTGCTTTGAGCCATCTGTGTTGCAGTTGATGTCCCATGTACCTATGCTAAAGAAAGCAGGAAGTGAAGTTGTTGTTAAGAACGTGTTTAATAAAGTGTTCATTTATCTCTGTTGAACATATAAGACTTTTTTCTTTAAGTCTTTTTATTTGAGCCTTGGCAGCATGTTTGCCCACTGGACAGACACTTGTCGAGGTGAGATGAGGTGTCACCAGTCTTCAGACTTAAGAAGAGGAGGATGGATGACATCACTGTGCTCAGATTTTTGGTGTGTGAATCAGGTACTCTAGGTTAGTTTAGAAGAACACCCACTGGAATGCACAGAAGGTCAGAGGGGCTTTTTGATAAGTTCCCACAGTGGCACATGTTGTATTAAGTGAATATACAGCCTGGGGGAGCATTCAGGCTGGAGAAACCTGGACTCTGGGAACAAAGAATGACCCATGTCGAGTGTGCTCTTCCTCTGAGAATACTATTACCACAATGTGTCATTTTCTTCTTCTTTCATCCACCACTCAGTCCTTAAAGTCCTTAAAAGTCCTTTTCTTTTACTGTCTTTTTAGGAAGAGGAGCAGCTTCAGCCTGTTGCCTCAGCAAGCCAGTGTGTCCACTGGAAAAAGCATCTGAGACAACAGTGGAAGCAGTCGGCACGTTTTCCTGTTCTATACCTGGATTAATATGATGACAAGCTACTTGTCAAGTGTCATTTTGCTACTATGCTCTGTGTTTAAGTATATTATATACGGTATATGTAGATCTGAAATGAAGGAATGCAAGATGTTACCTTCATGTGTTCAGCAGAATGGGTGGAAACAAAGCAGCATTTGTTTTCAGGAAATATGGAGCTGCCCGATGCAGTTCAGATGGGAGAGGAGGAACGGGCAGAGGCTGCACAGCAGTATGCCAGACTTTGGGTTGAGGAGGAGAGTGCAGACATGGATGACCAGGAAAGGGAAGACATCTTGGAGCCGTTCAGATTTCTGTTCTCCAACATCGAAGACATGTGGACATTTAGTGAGGAGATGAGTGGTAAACAAGGCTACTTGTGAATGTCACATTGATGGTTGATGGCCTTGTGGGGCTCTACTGTTGCTGCTGTGCTGAATAAAGGGCAACTGATTGTTTGATCATTTTGTCATTTTATGTGTGTTTTTTTAATCAAGCACCAAATAATTAACGTTTATTTTACCATAAAAAAACAAGTAAGTTAATGCATTTGAAGATAATGAATAGTTTTTGCCCTTCACGTACGCTGACACTGTTATATATTTAAGCATAGTAAAACATTAGATTGGCCTAGATGTCTTCTAAAGTCCTTCAGGTGTAATATGTATAAGAGTTCGGTGAAACCATACACAGAAATAGCACACAATGAAATAACGTATTTAACATGATAAATATTGTGCATGAAATATAAAAAGCAGAGGCTGATTCTGTTTATGTTATTGGTATTATAGGTTGATTGCAGAGTTTAAATATTTAACCTCATCTCTTCTAAAGATCTTTCTTTAAATTCAGATGTTTGTGCTAAACTACTGTTAAACTCTTCAAAGGTCAATTACGTATGTTTTTGTTTAAAACAGGAAGAGAGGCTTTAGGCTCAACAAGCTTAATGTTTTTATATGAACTGACGTCACTAAGCTACATGGACGGAGATCATTCTGACAGAATGAATGTTGATGACGTATTAAATCGATATGTTGCTACACTGATACAGATAAGCCTACTGACGTCACATGCTACGTAGACAGAAGAGGCCAGATCAACATGTATGTCACATTTAAGAAATTAATGGTTTTAACATCATGATGTTGATTAATTAAATATAAACCAGCGACAAAATCTTCCACCGGAAGTGTGTACATGATTTTATTTAGAATTTGATCGTGTCGAAACCATTTTATTTTGAAGTTTCTTGACGTAATTCCCGGCCTGAGGCTGGAGGACCGGAAGCGACCCCACAGTGGAGCTCTGCAGCCGGACTCTCCTGGACTCTCCTGCCGCTTTTCTTCTGATTATTGATGATCGATCAGAGATGACCCGTCCACGGTAGTGACGTAGTGACAGTCTGGATGAAAATGTCTAAAGTCCAGATTCTGAGATCGTTGGTGAAGCAGCGACTGACTGCGGCTGCTGAGGAGATATGTGCGCTGTTTGAAAGGACGATAGCAGAGTACGAGGAGGAACTGTGTCGGTCCACAGAGCAGAACCAGCGACACCGGAACCTACTGGACTCTGCTTTAACGCCTCAGCTTCAGTTACACAGAGCAGGTTCGTTCTCCTCCTTCTTCACTGTCGGCACCGACACAAATCTGCATCGTTGCTCAATAGCTTCTGGATCATGTGACCCATTGACTCAGAACCACAGCCGAACTGTGTCCAGATTCTGGTTGAGTGAGGCACATCTCTTTGTATTGGACTTTAGTGCTTTTTTCTTTTTTTTTTTTATTATATCTTTTTTATTAATTTCTTTTTTAAATGGGATATACATTTAGTTTTGAAGAGAAAAAAAAGAAGTAACAGAACAAGTTGAGAACAGGGAGTATCTTATTCCAAATTCATTCAGATAATAAATAGGTAAATAGATACCTTCCACGCCTCATCAGTTTATCATCCCCCAAACATTCTCAATCTCATATCCACCCACCCACCTCCCCACAAAGCAAAGCAAAGAAAAAGAAAGAAAGAAAACAAACAAACAAAAACTACAGTCGGTTAAGTAAATACATAGTAAAAATGAAAATGCTCTTGCAAATAAATACCTTAAAAAAAAAACTAAAAAAAAAACGCAAAGACATATCAAAGTAAATAAATAAATAAAAATAAAATAAAAAACGTCCCACCCCTGCCTCTCATACCCAAACTATGAGAGTTATACCTTAGGTAAAATGGTGATGTCATCTAATATGCACCACCAAAAACTCCCGCAGTCCCCCTCATACATCAATGTAAATTATACCTAGGGAACAAATACTTCACATTCTATAGCTGCAACCTGGGGGATTTAGCCCAATATATATGTAGATATAGTACTTAATGGCTATTGCTCTTAAACAGGCTTGAGAATATATTTTTAGCCATAGTAATTTAATATTTAGACATTTAGGTGAAGTCATACAAGCAAAAGAAAATCGAGGAGGGCTACTCCATGTAATAGCTTGCAGTCAGTAGAAATGTTTTGGTTTTTTGGGGGTTTTTTCCTCCTTTTTTTCCTTTCTCTTCTTTTCCTTCTCCTTCCTCCACATTGTTAAGTATGGGACTATTCTCAATTACTTTAACTAAATTAATACTTTTAATCAGTTTATTGGCTAGTGTTACTTGCCAGAGCTTGGAGCGAAGAGTTCACCTTCTATTGTTTTTTTTTTATGCTTTCTTTGGGCTCTTGAGTGCTGCGTTGTCCATCCTCCACAGGGAGCAGCTGGGTCCACCTGAGCCGGTTGCGCCTGGTGCTGCTGGTCTCCGCTGATGGTACCGTCCTGCAGGAGAGCCTGTCTTGCTTCACTGGCAGTAGCATAGAGTTGAATGCCGTTTCGGGTGAACACTTTAAGCTGAGATGGATAAATCACATGTGATTTCAGCTGTTTCTCTTTAAGCTGCTTTCTGATGGGCACGTAGAGATTCCTCTCCTGGCGCACTTTTACGGAGAAGTCATGATCAAAAAAGATCCGTGATCCCTGGTAATTAATAACTCTCTTCGCCCAAGCAGTATGTAGCACTTTCTGTTTCACATTCGGACAATAATAGGCCTGGGGGTCCATCGCTCTGGTGCTTGCCTGTTTGTGAAAGCTCTGTGCGCTTGCACAATATTAAGATCTTGCCCAGGGATTCCCAGGTTGTCTAAAATTGAAGTTTTTATGAAGCCCAACATGTCGTCGCCCCCACTCCCTTCTTTCACCTGGTTAATTCTAATGTTCAGCTGTCGAGACTTGTTTTCCAGATAGTCCACTCTGTCTGTTAACTTCTTTTGTTGTTGCAGCAGGTGTGTGAGGGTTTCACCAACAGCTTCTTCTCGCTCCTCCACCTGGTTTATTCTCTCCTCGGCGTCTGCCACGCGGTCCGTCATTGTCTTCATATCCGATGCCAGGCATTTCACTTCGTTTCGTAATGCATTGAAGTCTTTTTTTATTTCTAGTCGGAGTTCTTGAAAGTCGGTTCTGAATTCACCGATTTGACCAGTGATTTCAGACTTAAGTTCATTAAGCATTTTCCGGATATTCTCCTCCATTTCGCCGATATCTTGGCGTCTTCTCGGTTTGGCTTTGGCACTGAAGTTCAGCGTGACGGCTCCAGATCTTAAATTCATGCCAAGTAATTACTTTTGCCATCCTTCTGCAAAGGTAGAGACAGGTTCCCTTTGAATTTAATTCATTCATTCGAGGGTTAGAGCGAGCGCTTCACAGCGACATCGCTCCTCCGTGACCCGGAAGTCAGTCATTTAGTGCTTTTTCTACTTTCAATTACTATTTTACTAGGAAATCAGCATTTTTATCAATAGATAACATAGATAACAGAAGTACAAAAGAATGGTATGAAGAGTGTTCAGAGGTCTGGTTTATTATATGTTTAAGTATCCATACAATATGTTGTTTACAGTGTGGATCTGTAGTAACTTAGTGTGTCTGTAAAAGTCTGTGGGTGGATGGAGTCAGAGCATTACTGACAGTCAGTGCGTTTACATGATACTCAAGAAAACTGAATTACTGGGTTAGTCCGACTATGATCGGGTCTTTAAAATGCATGTTTACACCGCAGTCTGAGTAAAATCGGACTGATCGGATTTCTCATAGTCGGATTAAAGCACCCAGATTATTTGATTGATAGTCACATAACTCCTGCATGTTTACGTTCTATCAGATTAGATCGGATTTTACATTTTTCACGTTTTAAGCTTCAGACAGGAGGGTGAGACGCCGACTGGGCCTGGAGCTTTCCTGGTCTTCTGCTGCCTGAAGAGCTGACACACATCCTCTTCACAGATCCTGAGTGATGGTGGGGGGTCAGTAGGGAGGGCTGAGGGTGCTGCGGGGGGGTGATGAGGGTTGTTTGATGCTGGAGTGGGTGACGGGTGTGAATGTTGGCTTCTCAAACCTGCAGTAGAAGACATTCAGGTCGTCAGCCAGTTCAGTTCACTGCAATGTGGGAGATGGTTTCCTGTAGTTGGTGATCTCCTGTACACCTCTCCACACCAACACAGGCTTGTAACTCCAGCTTTGAATCTGTGGTCCATCTCTTCACAGTCTTCAC
>CAEMYA010000721.1:107278-122468 GCA_903131615.1 Diplodus sargus | reverse complement strand
CAGCACTGTTCCTTAAGTTTGGTGCTGTTCTGAGCATTATTTGTGGCTTTTTGGGGCCGGTTTGGTAGCGCTCTGCAAACTGATCTCTCAAGGGGGGGGTCCTACTCAATGTCACGGTGTGTGAGAACATGGATTAAACTTACACCGGAATATCCCTTTAAGAAGCTGCCACTCAGTGAAGACAGATGGACAGATGCTCCAAGGCTGAGAACTGGGCTCCTGTTGATTTCAGGTAGCGCTGGAAGCTGCAGACCCTGGCTGGGTGCCACGTGTTCACGGTTATTTGTATTCACGTTGCACCTGTAGACACGATTAAGAGTTAATAACCTGCAGTCGAACAAGCGCAAGTAATGCAGCATGAATATTTTCTTTGTGTTTTGTCTAAATGCAGCATAAAAGCTTTATTGTGTGCGCAAGATATTTTAAACTGGAGGTTATCAAGGAGCATGAAGCATCAAAATGTAGGCGCTGAAATACATTTGTATGAACTTTGGATCAACATTTATATTGTGTTTGTATTGTTGTTGATTCCTTTTTTTTTAGTGACAAATAAAACATTTTTTAGAAGTAAATTTCCAACACAATATTACACTTTCACACTGTTTGAATTCATTAAGATTTGTCATTTCTCATGATGTTAAGTGGAACAATGTGGGGTCACCTGTCCGCTCCAGTATTTGGCTAAATATCAACCTGATTTGAACTTTTTTCTGTCGGCCTAACATTTGTTTTTTTGTCTCCTGTGTCCTGCAGATGTCGAGCAGCTGTTGTTTGGTCAGAAAAAGGTTTCTCCCGAGCACCAGGAGTGGAGCTCCAGTCTGGACCAGCATGACCCAGAGCCCCCACACATTAAAGATGAACAAGAGGAACTGTGGACTAATCAGGCGGAAGCTGATACCACTGAGTTCACATTCACTCTTGTTCCTGTGAAGCATGAAGATGATGATGAAGAGAAACCTCAGTCCTCGCAGCTTCATCAAAGACAAACTGAACAGATGGAAACAGAAGCTGATGGACAGGACCATCGTGGACCAGAACCAGCCAGGAACTCAGTTCCAGATAGACATTTACAATCAGGGACTGAAGACAGGACAGAGGACTCTCCTGAACCTGAGGCTGAAAACTCTCCTGAACCTCAGGCTGAAGACTCTCCTGAACCTGAGACTGAAGACTCTTCTGAACCTGAGGCTGAAGACTCTTCTGAACCTGAGGCTGAAGACTCTTCTGAACCTGAGACTGAAGACTCTTCTGAACCTGAGACTGAAGACTCTTCTGAACCTGAGACTGAAGATTCTTCTGAACCTGAGGCTGAAGACTCTCTTGAGCCTGAGACAGAAGACTCTCCTGAACCTGAGGCTGAAGACTCTCCTGAACTTCAACCTGAAGACTCTCCTGAACCCGAGGCTGAAGACAATTATGATGTCTGGAGTGAGACCAAAGAACCTCAGTCAAGTTTAAACTCTCAGAAAAACATTGAAGTCCCTGTAAGTGGTGTAGGATGTGGTACTGACAAGGAACAGTTTACTTCCTCTGACTGTGGTGAAAGATCTAGCAAAATCTCAAAACTGATTATTTGCAAGAGGACTCACACAGGAGAGAAACCGTTTAGTTGTGGTGAATGTGGTAAAAGGTTCATTCGAAAGAACGATCTTAGCACACACACAATGATTCACACAGGAGAGAAACCGTTCAGTTGTGGTGAATGTGGTAAAGGATTCATCCGAAAGTATGATCTTACCAAACACACAAAGATGCACACAGGAGAGAAACCGTTCAGTTGTGGTGTATGTGGTCAAAGATTCACCCGAAAGGGAGATCTTATCACACACACAAAGATTCACACAGGAGAGAAACCGTACAGTTGTGGTGAATGTGGTCAAAGGTTCATCCGAAAGCAAGATCTTATCACACACACAAAGATTCACACAGGAGAGAAACCGTTCAGTTGTGGTGAATGTGGTCAAAGATTCATCCGAAAGCAAGAGCTTATCAGACACACAAAGAGTCACACAGGAGAGAAACCATTCAGTTGTGGTCAATGTGGTAAAAGATTCATCCGAAAGCAACATCTTATCAGACACACAAAGGTTCACAAAGGAGGTAAACCGTTCAGTTGTGGTGAATGTGGTGAAAGGTTCAGCCAACAGCAAGATCTTATCACACACACAAAGAGTCACACAGGAGAGAAACCGTTCAGTTGTGATGAATGTGGTGAAAGGTTCAGCCAACAGCAAGATCTTATCACACACACAAAGAGTCACACAGGAGAGAAACCATTTAGTTGTGGTGAATGTGGTGAAAGGTTCAGCCAACAGCAAGATCTTATCACNNAGAAACCGTTCAGTTGTGGTGAATGTGGTGAAAGGTTCAGCCAACAGCAAGATCTTATCACACACACAATTATTCACACAGGAGAGAAACCGTTCAGTTGTGGTGAATGTGGTGAAAGGTTCAGACAACAGCAAGATCTTATCACACACACAATTGTTCACACAGGAGAGAAACCGTTTAGTTGTGGTGAATGTGGTAAAAGATTCATTCACAAGCAAGGTCTTATCACACACACAAAGATTCACACAGGAGAGAAACCGTTCAGTTGTGGTGAATGTGGTAAAAGATTCACCTATAAGCAAAGTCTTATCACACACACAATGATACACACAGGAGAGAAACCGTTCAGTTGTGGTGAATGTGGTAAAAGATTCACCCTTAAGCAAAGTCTTATCACACACACAATGATACACACAGGAGAGAAACCGTTCAGTTGTAGTGAATGTGGTAAAAGATTCACCCATAAGCAAAGTCTTACCACACACACAAGGACTCACACAGGAGAGAAACTGTTCCGATGTGGTGAATGTGGTAAAAGATTCACCCATAAGCAAGGTCTTTACACACACACAAAGATTCACACAAGAGAGAAACCGTTCGGTTGTGGTGAATGTGGTAAAAGATTCATCCGAAAGGATGATCTTATCACACACACAAATATTCACATAGAAGAGAAACCGTTTGGTTGTGGTGAATGTGGCAAAAGATTCAGGCAACAGCCAAATCTTATCACACACACAAAGATTCACACAGGAGAATGAATGTGGTTAAAGATTCCGCCAACAGCAGCATGTTATCACACACACCAGGATTCACACGGGAGATAAAACATGTCTTTGCTCTCAATGTGGTAATTAATTGAATAATACATTTTGACATGGTACTTCAAGGTACTACTACACTTTGACTCATTCCCCATTGCTTAAAGTGGCCCTGTTTTTAAAGTTTGTTTTTATTTTCGTTTTTTGTTAGAATAGTCTTTATAATCATTTTGGATCTATAGAGGAACGCTGCACAACCCACTCATTCCTCACTGCCTGCAGAAGGAAGAAACTATCTTCAGAAGGAGACGGAACCACCGAGGTCCGGTCCTTCCATCTGATTGGTCCCACTGTGTGATAGCAGCCGGTCTTCATCAGCTGTTAGGACTTTACAGCTGATCCTGCACTCGCATCCAAAACGAGTTGGAGTGTCTAGTCGGAGGGGACACGCTAGTCACAATGGGCGATCCAAGTAAGAGGCCTTTGTTTGAGCAGAAACAGATAGTATCTAGTGTGTTTTTTGTTGTGCTCATATTTGTTGTGAAGGGCCCGCCACTTATGGTTGACTGTGTGTGCCAACTGTGTTATTACGCTCACTAGGGGCTCATTCATGCTGATCCACTCAGTGGACTGCTTGTGTAGTTTTGCCACCATTTGTGACCACAGTACGTTGTATTTCGGCTCGATCAGCAGACGATAAACAAACCTTGGTCCGATTGCTACCGCTGTGTACCACATAGTTGTTGTGTTTTTCTTTGTTGTCTGCTAAGTGCTCGCTTAGCTTCTTTCCTTTTACTAACTTACACACATACACAAACACACACTTACATGCACATTCCGGGTAACACACACGTAATGCTGTGAGTGATCTATAGGAGATTTTTTTAGTTCATAATCCCGTTATAACAACAGATATGTGTGTCGATAACCCCTTTTATTGACTTCAGAAGCAGAATCCTCTTGGTAGCCCGACTACTTTTTCTTGAATTGTGGGTATAATCCCTCCAACTTCACCTCACGTGAAGGGGCAGAGTGCGGCACGACAATCCACCGGGAAAATTCTGACTGCACTGGCCCACCAACGGAGAGATCAGAGATGAGTGCAGGGTAACCATGACGATATGTAGAGAGTGAGCAAGTGGTATAAATACTGGTTGGACTTCTCTTTCATTCTAATATAGGAGATCTTAGAGATATGGATAATTTACATGATTGACATCAATAAATTTGATGAGCCTCATACGTCATACGGCGGCTCAGAACAATCTGTGGGCCGGTTTGTGCAAATTCATCGGCCGGCCGAACAGAAAAGCTCACGATCATCCTGATTGCCGCTCCGCTCCTACTCACATGCAATCAAACTGAACACAAAACCAAAGACTACGTAACCGCCATTTTGGTTCAAATTTTGCGCGCTCATGAAGTGATCACCTTTAGTCGAAATACTCACTGGCGCTATTTTTTAATTCCAGGTATCTGATTCAAAAGAATCGGAATTATCACCTCGGAATTGGCGAACATGATCAAGCCACATTCGGTAGTTTTTACAAGGGACTTCCTGCCACACACTCACACTCACACATACCTCCATTTATATGTTGGTTTTGGCTTTGCTTATGTTCTTGTGGTGCTCGTTGTAGAGAACAACTGTTGTTTGCTGAAGTATGCGGTTTGTGTTTTGGATAAAACTTTAATAAACACAGTTGATTTTAACTGAGCAGCGTCTGTGATTATTTTGCACAGTCCCATATTATAATAACAGCTGGTTGAGACGGTCAGTGCTCGGATTTACGCCTTACACCTCATCTAATTATTGATATTTCCCTAATCTTAACAATTCTTTATAAACTTAAGGCATATCGTTTGATTATTGATCCCTGACTTCAGGGTGGTGCCCCGTGTTCATTAAAGAATCATTGTAACCACATTTCATTAATTAACAACAACAATTTAATTAATAATCAATAATAATCAATTCATATCCTTATTGATTCCCAGCATGAGAAAGTATGACCTGACACATGGCCGTGCACACATGAGAGAAATTCTTCTGTTGCAGCAGTTGTGAGAAAACATTCACCCAACATGGCACATTAAAAGTGTGATCATTGTAACACGTCACAGCTTCATCACAACCAAACTTAGAAGTTCAGCTGAACAGATGGAAACAGGAGCTGATGGAGAGGTCTGAGGAGAACCGGAACCGGCCAGGATCTCAGATTCAGAAAGACATTTACCAGAGTCTAAAGACAGGACTGAAGACTCTAGAGACTCAGACTGAAGACTGTGATGAAACCAGTGACAACAACACAGTTCAGCACTTTCCTACAAGATAATTACAAACGTGTCTGTTGAACATGTTGTCTAAATACTGACACATTAGGAAGTGGGATATTGTTGTTCCATGAGAAACAAACATGTTTTGAGTTACTGCATATTAAAAAAAAATATTTTTAGATCCGAACTAAAAGTGGAAAGTTTGACACAAGACTCTTGAGTTGTTGAGGAAACTGAATGTGCTCTATTTAAATATGTTGAAGTTGTGTTTGGTTGTAAATCAGAGTTCCTGTTGTGGAGACAGTTCATCCCATATTAAATTCACAAACAAGCAAATGACTTTCTTGTGTTCAAGTATTAGCAATTCTGAAGGTTCCTCTGAGCTGAAAGACACCTCTGAATGAAGTTTATCTGTCTTTGTTTAATCAACAAACACTGTGATGATTCGATCCGTCCTCAGACCTCTGAACTTTTCTTCTATCCTGTCTTTCCAGCAGAGGTTTCAGCAGAAGCAGAAGTTTTTTTTTTAATGAAATTATTTCCGCACTACCACAATAATGACCTCAACATGTATAAAAAGGAGTGTAAAGTGCTGCTGAAGTTAGAAAATAGAATAAAATTGTCACCAAATAAAAGTGTTTCCACTGAATGGAGCTGAATGGAGCCAGAAATATCAAGAAGTCCCAGAAAAGCTTCACTTAGAGGGTCAGAAAGCTTTTTGAAACAAAAACAATGTGATGGTCGTACCTTGAGCTCCACTGAACGTCCATTCAGATCATTTAGGAGCTGGAACAAGGAGCCTTTTAGTGATAGTATGTGTTGCTGCCTGTGCAGGAGGGAGGACGGGATGCAGCAGTGATTAGCTTTGGTGTTTTATTATGTAAGACTGTGTGAGGTAGGAACATATTAGTCATTTTAGTGCTATATTACTGATCCTGTCAGACAATCAGAGTTCATCACTGATGTTCAGGTAAACAACCACCAGAGGGCGACATGAGCACAGCAGGATTATTACCTCTGACAACGTTTCCACTGCTGGACCTCAGAACACTTCTGAGCTATTTGTACTTTACTTATGCAAATATGTTCTTTTTACTCCACTACATTTATTGAAAACACTGTTTAAGTTACTTTACACATTACATGCTGCGTCAGAGCTGAATCAGTACTTTTTAAATTCATTTATTTGATGAACAATCTGATTAAAAACAACTCTTATATTCATACAAATAATCTGAAAAGTGCTGAATATACTTTAGTTTATTTACTTGAGACTTGCTAATAAGTGTGTTTTTGTTTAAGACAGGAAGAGATGTTTTTATGTAAACTGACGTCACTAAACTACATGGATGCAATTTATGCTGACAGAATTAATGTTGGTGACGTTTTAAATCGATATGTTGCTGCACTGATATAGATAATCGTATATGCTCATTATTTCAACATGTCGATGTTGTATCAATTCCATATGTGGTAACTTATTGGGTTAGGGTTTTACGTTTCAAAAAGGACATAGATGTGAATTGCTCTTTCTGTGAAGGACACCCTGAAGATGTCTTTCATTTATTTTGGTCTTGCCAATCCTCTACCAAATTATGGGAAGATATTTGCAACTTGATTTCTTCTTGTATTGAACCACATTTTTCCTTTTGTTTTGAAAATATATTGTTTGACTTCATTGATTATCCACCTGCGAAAATTTTTTATATCATCAATCTCATTATACATTTCCATATCCACAAATGTCGATACACTAATCAAAAACCTCTTTTGACCATCTTTGAAAATGTGGCCAAACAATATTTTAAAACAATTAAACATTCCACTAATATGAAAACCACTAAGACTTTTGATTTATGTGCTCTCTTTAACGTATTTATGTAATTGTAATATCATAATCTGAAATATTACCTCTGAATGTTCGTAGCCCCCTGGCGGTTGTCGTTACACTGAATTGTATTGCTCTGTACCGCATTGTATTTCTTAATAAAGATTTACATGAAGAAAAAAAAACTAACACTGATACAGATAAGCCTACTGACGTCACATGCTACGTAGACAGAAGTGGCAAGATCAACACGTATGTCACATTTAAGTAACTAATGGAGTTTTTTGTGAATGTTGCGGGCAAAAAACCTTGATTATGCGGCACGTTTTCTAAAAAAATGCGATGAAATATGCGGGATATTTGTGCAATTTTATGTGATGAAATTCCGGGAATTTGCGAAAATTGCGGGAATTTGCAAAAATTGCGGAAATTTGCAAAAACTGCGTTTGGATGAATAAGAAAAAAAAGATTCCCCCATTCTTACACTCTTCTCACTACTATAATATTAATTTCTAATGACTTCCTATGATATGAAATCATACTACATCACAGAAAGTGCTGGGAATAATTAGGTTCTCATCTCACCATTTTATTTCAGACCTTCAAAAACACAAGGCTAAAACTTACAAAACGTTGCTGAGACAAACAAGTTCCTCCATCCGCGAGTGTTTGGCGGTGGCAGAGTGGTTGTCCAGCGTCACTTCCGCCTGTGGAAATAATTAAATCAAAATAATTTGCCTCCACTGTCATGTAACACACCGGGATAATCCTTTGCTCTGTCTTTTGCGCTTATTTTTGTTGGCAAGTCAGACTTGCAGTCTTCATGATGTCTTCTTCGCGGGGTATGGCGATTTCCGATGATGTCATTTCATAACGTTCCCAAGGCAACAGGAGGAAAATGGCTGATCTTGTCTGAAGTAAACGCAACATCTTTCAACTTTCTGCAAAAATATATGTGACTTTTTCTTCCCCGAAAATGCGGGAGTTATGAAATCATGCAATCCCCGCATATTTCACCTATTTTGCGCGGAAATCGGCGATTTATGGGGCGATAGAGCGCGTCTTTGAATTTTTTTTTTTTGAAAGACGGCCCGAATCAATGTGCGGACTTCGGCTGATTATGCGTTGAATTATGCGATCGCATAATCGCCTTTTTCTGAAGGGACTGTACAATGTTGATTAATTAAATATAAATCAGCGACAAACGCGCTTCCACCGGAAGTGTGTACATGGTTTTATTTTGAAGGTTCATGCACGTTTTTCCCGGCCTGAGGCTGGAGGACCGGAAGCGACCCCACTGTGGAGCTCTGCAGTCGGACTCTCCTGGACTCACCTGCCGCTCAGATCGCTTTTCTTCTGATTATTGATGATCGATCAGAGATGACCCGTCCACGGTAGTGACGTAGTGACAGTCTGGATGAACGTGTGTGATGGACTTTGTGCTGTTTGCTCTCAGACTCATCTCCCGCCAGATACAAGTATACACACGTTAGCTTAGCATGCTAGCTGAAAACAGTGTGACTGTGTGAAAATGTCTAAAGTCCAGATTTTGAGATCGTTGGTGAAGCAGCGACTGACTGCGGCTGCTGAGGAGATATGTGCGCTGTTTGAAAGGACGATAGCAGAGTACGAGGAGGAACTGTGTCGGTCCACAGAGCAGAACCAGCGACACCGGAACCTACTGGACTCTGCTTTAACGCCTCAGCTTCGGTTACACAGAGCAGGTTCGTTCTCCTCCTTCTTCACTGTCGGCACCGACACAAATCTGCATCTTTGTTCAATAGCTTCCGGGTCATGTGACCCATTGACTCAGAACCAGAGCCGAACTGTGTCCAGATTTTGGTTGAGTGAGACACATCTCTTTGTATTGTATTTTCGTGCTTTTTCTACTATAAGTTAATATTCTGTTTTGAAATCAGCATTTTTATCAGTAGATTAGATCAGATATAACTTTTGTATATGTGACAGTTTTTGTTTGAGGTGGTTCTGTGGTGGTTCTGTCATCTTTGTGTCTGGGGTCCAGGAAGGACAGCACGGCCACACAGGACTTGATCTCAGTCTGGTTCCTTTTTAATGTAACAAAGCCAGTACAAAGGTTCTGTTTACTGGTCCAAACATCAGCAACACACAACCGTTATCCACCGTGTGACACAACTGCAATCATTCAGATTCCAGCTCGGGAGTATTTTCCTTTTGCTTTCAGAAAAGACTAATATGAAATACATTTCAATATTATTAAAGTCTTATTCTGTATTCTTCAGGATAACAGACATGTGATCGTATAGTGGTAATATTATGTATGAATCATCTGATTCTCGCTGTCTGAGCACCTAAACAATGAGAGCTATTCTCTTTAACGTTTACAATAAAGATCCCAAAACATTGTAAATAAACATTTGGTCCATAGACAATGAGGAAGAAAACACACATTTGAAATGACATCTGGAAAGAGCCCTTTGGCCTCCAGACCTAAATGGTGATTCCTGTCCGTCTCCGGCACCCTGCAGATACACATTTGTGTAACACCAGTTGGTTTCAGGACGTCTGGACCTTGATCACTATGTTAAATGTGCCCCCACACCTTCCCCCCACCCTGCTGTTCACACTCTCCAAAGAGCAGACGCCCTCCCTTTGCCTTTTGTTTACGTTTTGTTTGAACCTGCCCTTCCTTGTTCTTTGTTCAGACTGTATAAAATGCTACTGTTTCAGTTGCTCTGGGTCCACTCAGCAGCTCAGATCCACTCTGTGTCTGTCAGTCCACCAGTTTACCAGTATTCTTTGAATAAAACACATCACCACAGCAAAGTGCTCAACAGGACTTAAATGATTTCTTCAACAGTGGCAAGACTGATCTATTGTTTTTAACACACCCGTTAAACGGCTATTCCGGTGTAAGTTTCATCCATGTTCTAACACACCGTGATACTGAGTAGGACCCCCCCTCTGGAGATAAAGTTTGCAGAGCGCTAGCTCACATAGCTTTAGCGTCCTCAGAAACGACCGCACGACAACAATATACTGCAGTAAATGGAACCAATTATAAACCGCCATCAAAAAGCCACAAATAATGCTTAGAACAGCACTGTTCCTTAAGTTTGGTGCTGTTCTGAGCATTATTTGTGGCTTTTTGGGGCCGGTTTGGTAGCGCTCTGCAAACTGATCTCTCGATGGGGGGGTCCTACTCAATGTCACGGTGTGTGAGAACATGGATTAGACTTACACCGGAATATCCCTTTAAGAAGCTGCCACTCAGTGGAGACAGATGTACAGATGCTACGTAGCTGAGAACTGGGCACCTGTTGATTTCAGGTAGCGCTGGAAGCTGCAGACTCTGGCTGGGTGCCACGTGTTCACAGTTATTTCTATTCACGTTGCACCTGTAGACACGATTAAGAGTTAATAACCCTGCAGTTGAACAAGCGCGAGTAATGCAGCATGAATATTTTCTTTGTGTTTTGTCTAAATGCACCATAAAAGCTTTATTGTGTGCGCAAGATATTTTAAACTGGAGGTTATCAAGGAGCATGAAGCATCAAAATGTAGGCGCTGAAATACATTTGTATGAACATTGGATCAACATTTATATTGTGTTTGTATTGTTGTTGATTTCTTTTTTTTTAGCGACAAATAAAGAATTTTTAGAAGTAACTTTCCAACACAATGTTACACTTTCACACTGTTTGAATTCATTAAGATTTGTCATTTCTCATGATGTTCAGTGGAACGATGTGGGGTTACCTGTCCGCTCCAGTATTTGGCTAAATATCAACCTGATTTGAACTTTTTTCTGTCGGCCTAACATTTGTCTTTTTGTCTCCTGTGTCCTGCAGATGTCGAGCAGCTGTTGTTTGGTCAGAAAAAGGTTTCTCCTGAGCAGCAGGAGTGGAGCTCCAGTCTGGCCCAGCAGGACCCAGAGCCCCCACACATAAAGGATGAACAGGAGGAACTGTGGACTAATCAGGAGGAAGCTGATATCACTGAGTTCACACTCACTCTTGTTCCTGTGAAGCATGAAGATGATGATGAAGAGAAACCTCAGTCCTCGCAGCTTCATCAAAGACAAACTGAACAGATGGAAACAGAAGCTGGCGGACAGGACTGTAGTGGACCAGAACTAGCCAGGAACTCAGTTCCAGATAGAAATTTACAATCCGGGACTGAAGACAGGACAGAGGACTCTACTGAACCTGAGGCTGAAGACTCTCCTGAACCTGAGGCTGAAGACTCTCCTGAACCTGAGACTGAAGACTCTTCTGAACCTGAGGCTGAAGACTCTTCTGAACCTGAGACTGAAGACTCTTCTGAACCTGAGACTGAAGACTCTTCTGAACCTGAGGCTGAAGACTCTCCTGAACCTGAGACTGAAGACTCTTCTGAACCTGAGGCTGAAGACAGTGATGATGTTTGGAGTGAGACCAAAGAACCTCAGTCAAGTTTAAACTCTCAGAAAAACATTGGAGTCCCTGTAAGTGGTGTAGGATGTGGTACTGGCAAGGAACAGTTTACTTCCTCTGACTGTGGTGAAAGATCTAGCAAAATCTCAAAACTGATTATTTGCAAGAGGACTCACACAGGAGAGAAACCGTTTAGTTGTGGTGAATGTGGTAAAAGGTTCATTCGAAAGAACGATCTTAGCACACACACAATGATTCACACAGGAGAGAAACCGTTCAGTTGTGGTGAATGTGGTAAAGGATTCATCCGACAGTATGATCTTATCACACACACAAAGATTCACACAGGAGAGAAACCGTTCAGTTGTGGTGAATGTAGTCAAAGATTCATCCGAAAGCAAGATCTTATCACACACACAAAGATTCACACAGGAGAGAAACAGTTCAGTTGTGGTGAATGTGGTCAAAGATTCATCCGAAAGCAAGAGCTTATCAGACACACAAAGAGTCACACAGGAGAGAAACCGTTCAGTTGTGGTCAATGTGGTAAAAGATTCATCCGAAAGCAACATCTTATCAGACACACAAAGGTTCACAAAGGAGGTAAACCTTTCAGTTGTGGTGAATGTGGTGAAAGGTTCAGCCAACAGCAAGATCTTATCACACACACAAAGAGTCACACAGGAGAGAAACCGTTCAGTTGTGGGGAATGTGGTGAAAGGTTCAGCCAACAGCAAGATCTTATCACACACACAAAGAGTCACACAGGAGAGAAACCATTTAGTTGTGGTGAATGTGGTGAAAGGTTCAGCCAACAGCAAGATCTTATCACACACACAATTATTCACACAGGAGAGAAACCGTTCAGTTGTGGTGAATGTGGTGAAAGGTTCAGAAAACAGCAAGATCTTATCACACACACAGTTATTCACACAGGACAGAAACCGTTTAGTTGTGGTGAATGTGGTAAAAGATTCATTCACAAGCAAGGTCTTATCACACACACAAAGATTCACACAGGAGAGAAACCATTCAGTTGTGGTGAATGTGGTAAAAGATTCACCCATAAGCAAAGTCTTATCACACACACAATGATACACACAGGAGAGAAACCGTTCAGTTGTGGTGAATGTGGTAAAAGATTCACCCATAAGCAAAGTCTTATCACACACACAAGGACTCACACAGGAGAGAAACCGTTCCGATGTGGTGAATGTGGTCAAAGATTCATCCAAAAGCACAGTCTTATCACACACACAATGATACACACAGGAGAGAAACAGTTCAGTTGTGGTGAATGTGGTAAAAGATTCACCCATAAGCAAGGTCTTTACACACACACAAAGATTCACACAAGAGAGAAACCGTTCGGTTGTGGTGAATGTGGTAAAAGATTCATCCGAAAGGAAGATCTTATCACACACACAAATATTCACATAGAAGAGAAACCGTTTAGTTGTGTTGAATGTGGCAAAAGATTCAGGCAACAGCCAAATCTTATCGCACACACAAAGATTCACACTGGAGAATGAATGTGGTTAAAGATTCCACCAACAGCAACATGTTATCACACACATCAGGATTCACACAGGAGATCAAACATGTCTTTGCTCTCAATGTGGTAATTAATTGAATAATACATTTTGACATGGTACTTCAAGGTACGACTACACTTTGACTCATTCCCCATTGCTTAAAGTGGCCCTGTTTTTAAAGTTTGTTTTTATTTTCTTTTTTTGTTAGAATAGTCTTTATAATCATTTTGGATCTATAGAGGAACGCTGCACAACCCACTCATTCCTCACTGCCTGCAGTAGGACGAAATTATCTTCAGAAGGGGACAGAACCATCGAGGTTCGGTCCTTCCATCTGATTGGTCCCGCTGCACACTTACATGCACATCCCGGATAACACACACGTAATGCTGTGAGTGATCTGTAGGAGACTTCTTTTTCTTGAATTGTGGGTATAATCCCTCCAACTTCACCTCAATTTGATGAGCCTCATACGTCTCACGGCCGCTCACAATAATCTGTGGGCCGGTTTGTGCAAATTCATCGGCCGGCCGAACAGAAAAGCTCCCGATCATCCTGATTGCCGCTCCGCTCCTTCTCACATGCAATCAAACTGAACACGAAACCAAAGACTACGTAAACCGCCATCTTTGTTTAAATTTTGCACGCTCATGAAGTGATCACCTTTAGTCGAAATACTCATTTGCGCTATTTTTAATTCCAGGTATCTGATTCAGCAGAATCGTAATTATTGCCTCGGAATTCTTGTTCTTGCGTGATATTGGCAAGTCAAGTTCGGCATTTCCTGTAGTCTCTCCAATGGGATCTGGTGAACGTGACTTCTCAAGCCACATTCGGTAGTTTTTACAAGGGGCTTCCTGCCACACACTCACACACACACACACACACACACACACACACACACACACACACACACACACACTCATATCTCCATTTATATGTTAGTTTTGGCTTTGCTTATGTTCTTGTGGTGCTCGTTGTAGAGAACAACTGTTGTTTGCTGAATTATGTGGTTTGTGTTTTGGATAAAACTTTAATAAACACAGTTAATTTTAACTGAGCAGCGTCTGTGATTATTTTGCACAGTCCCATATTATAATAACAGCTGGTTGAGACGGTCAGTGCTCGGATTAACGCCTTACACCTCATCTAATTATTGATATTTCCCTAATCTTAACAATTCTTTATAAACTTAAGGCTTTGAGGCGAGAAGCATATCGTTTGATCATTGATCCCTGACTTCAGGGTGGTGCCCCCGTATTGATTAATGAATCATTGTAACCACATTTCATTAATTAACAATAACAATTTAATTAATAATCAATAATAATCAATTCATATCCTTATTGATTCCCAGCATAAGAAAGTATGAACTGACGCATCGCCGTGCACACATGAGAGAAATTCTTCTGTTGCAGCAGTTGTGAGAAAACATTCACCCAACATGGCACATTAAAAGTGTGATCATTGTAACACGTCACAGCTTCATCATAACCAAATTTAGAGGTTCAGCTGAACAGATGGAAACAGGAGCTGATGGAGAGGCCTGAGGAGAACCAGAACCAGCCAGGATATCAGATTCAGATAGACATTTGCTAGAGTATGAAGACATGACTGAAGACTCTAGAGACTCAGACTGAAGAGGTTCAGCTGAGACTGAAGACTGTGATGAAACCAGTGAAAACAACACAGTTCAGCACTTTCCTACAAGATAATTACAAATGTGTCTGTTGAATATGTTGTCTGAATACTGACACAGTAGGAAGTTGGATATTGTTGTTCCACCAGAAACAAACATGTTTAGAGTTACTGTGTATTGTAAAAGTTTTTTTGGATCCAAAACTGAAAGAGAGAAGTCTGAAACAAGATTCAGAAAGTGTTCATCAAAAACGGTGTGAGTAAAATGTTCATTTGCAGTTCTGAAGGTTCCTCTGAGCTGAAAGACACCTGTGAATGAAGTTTATCTGTCTTTGTTTAATCAACAAACACTGTGATGATTCGATCCGTCCTCAGACCTCTGAACTCTTCTTCTATCCTTCTTTTCAGCAGAGGTTTCAGGGACTC
>CAEMYA010000721.1:82635-100675 GCA_903131615.1 Diplodus sargus | reverse complement strand
CAAATTCTGAATGATTGGAGCTTCTTGTGGCTTCAGCATTAAATGAGCAGGTGTCCATGTTGTTCATCTGTTGTGTTTCAGGGTTTCATCTCCATGTGAAGCTCTTTAAACTGAGCTTGTGTGACTGTAACTTGAACTAGAGCCGAGCTGACTGTGTTCACACATGAGCATGTTACACTACGGTGGCCCTGAGGGCTCAATGCATCGCACCAAACAGACAAAACAAAGCAAAGAAGAAAACATCTTCATCAGTTTGACCACCACAACAAAACACCTGATGCTGTCCTGTTGTCAGAGTGATGAAGATGATGGAAGAGCAGATGTTTGTGTTCTGTCTTTTTAAGCTGAGCCTTCAGAACCGCCCTGCAACGACCCGGTTCTACTGCAGCAGAGGACGAGACGACACCACAAACTTTATGGTCTCGGTCACTGCAGCACTGGGTCCAATGTACCAGTAGCTACATGCTAACAGGCTAATCTAACCTGTAGAAACATGAGGTTATCTGTTGTGTAGCTGTGACAGCTGCTACCTGCATCCTGTCATCACCTTCACACTCACAACAGGAACACACAACTGGAATAACATGTTTGTCTGTGTGTTGAGGTGGAGCAGTGATCCTGCAGAGTCCTGTCCTCCCTGTGATGGAGGGAGATGATGTCACTCTCACCTGTACAACAAAGACCTCCAACCTCTCAGCTGGTTTCTATAAAGATGGCTCCTTCATCAGGAGCCTACAGGTCACATGACCCTCCACCATGTTTCCAGGTCTGATGAAGGACTCTACAAGTGTGACACCATCAGTGATGGAGAGTCTCCACCCAGCTGGATCACTGTCACAGGTCAGGAGGTTCCCTGTAGACCCGTTTCCACTCAGCAGTCCGCTTCAGTTCAGTTCAGTTCAGTTCTTTACAAAACTGTTTGAGTTCTGTTTTTTCATTACAGAAGGTTCAAAAAGTTATCTACTTACATTTACATTCACATTTAGGGCATTTAGCAGCATAGTCATGGTATGCGGGATCAAGGTGAAGTCTGAACAAATTAGTCTGGAGTCTTTTGCAGAAGATGGTGTGTGACACTGCTGTCCTGATGTTAGTCAGGAGTTCGTTCCACCACTGAGGCTCCAGAACAGAGAAGAGACATGACTTCGCTAAGTGTCCTTTGTTTGCTCTCAGCGATGAACACTAGGGCGGGACAGGTGCAGTTCCATTGACGGCCTTGAAGTCCAGCACTATCGTCTGGAAAGGTCATGGAGTAGGCGGGTCACATGGGAGAATTTGGGAAGATAGTAAACAAGGCACGCTGCAGCGTTCTGGATATGCTGCAACGGTTTTGTCACAGAGGCTGGTAGTCCAGCCAAGAGGGAGTTACTGTAGTCCAGATGGGAGATGACCAGCGCTTGGACCAGGAGTTGCGTCACGTCTTTTGTGAGGAAAGATCCTGCAGATGTTGTAGAGGGCAAATCTGCAGGATCGGACCACAGCAGTGATGTTGGGGGTGCAGGACAGTCCGTTGTCGAGGATTACGACCAGGTTTCTTAGTCGACGAAGGCGATACGTGACGTCCTGGACAGTGACTGACAGGTCCATGTGAGGGCAGTCTGTCCCGGGATGAAGAGGAGTTCAGGAACAGTTGGTGTTGTCAGCAGAACAGTGGTCATAGAATCCATGTGATGTGACTGCAGAGCCTCGTGATCTAGTGTTAATGAACACAGAACCGGTCCTGATACTGAGCCTACTGAGCCAGGTTCCAGAAAGCAGGGTTTGGACAAGGAGCCGCTCCATGTGACTTTAGGTTAGTTTTCACAGCCTTATTCAATTATATGTTCTGCAAACATGTAATTGTCACTAGACAGAAATTATGCAGGAGGCGGCTGGAGAATTTTCCTCACACTATTGTTCGTTTAGTCTTTATTTAAAGTGTGATTTAAATTATCTGACAAATGTTCACTACAGACATCATAAACTCAAAGTAGCAGAAAAGGAGATGCAGCTTGTTATTCTCAGAGAACCAGACAGGAGGAAAACTTTCAGTTTAGATCTTAGAAATACTTTTATCTGCATTTTGATATATTTCTCTTGCACATCTGTCCCCTCCAGGGGGGGAACAAGGAGCTGTTCCATGTGACCTGAAAGGTGCGATTTGTCAGGTACGATGTGAACCAGGTTAGAGCAGAGTCAGCGATGTTCAGCCAGAGTGGAGAGGAGGATTTGGTGGTTGACTGTATCAAACACAGAAGATAAGTGGAGGAGAACAAGGAGTGACGAGTGGGACGAGGTTCTGGAGGCACCGATTGATTCAGCCACTGTGAGGAGGTCCGTCTCAGTGAAGTGAGCGGTCCTGAACCTGAGAGAATAAGGAGAATAGTTTCCTGGACTTGGAGGCAGATTACCAGCAGAACTTCTGTTGATGGAGAAACAGGATAGAACCAAACTGAACTGAACTGGTTGATTTTGATTTCAGGACTCATTTCATCCACATGTTCACCTGAACAGGTGCGATTCTCTCTACAGGTAAACCAACAACCATAGCCCCGCCCCCATCTGCAGCCCCGCCACCTCACTCGATCCCCCTCTTTCTCGTGCTCCTCCACCTGGTCGTGTTCTGCCCATACTGCATCTCCACTGTCATCATGGTGTCTTTATAACGCCACAGGTCCACAGGTAAACATCAATCAATCAATCAATCAATCAATCAATCAATCAGTCAATCAATCAATCAATCAGTCATTGCACAACATCTCTATCACTTACAGTCATGTATTGATGATTGTTAGTATTGATTATGATACTCAGGCTTCTTCTAATATTGTTTATAAAATCAGACTAAATTTCATGATTAACCGCTCTGACAGAAAATGACCTATCTGTCTCCATGGCAACAGCACCTCCCGACCTGAGGAGGGCGTGGCTGAGGACGCTGATGACATCATGAGGGTCAGCGCCGCGCATCATTTCTGAGCTGAACACATCTGTGACCAGTGTCGGGGGTAACTAGTCACAAAGTAATCTGTTACAGTGCAGCAGGATTACTTTTATAATCGAGTAGCATTAAGTGTTAGTTCTGCAATTCAGCTAATCTTTTTTTCATAGAAGTAATCTATTACTGGAATAAACTGCTGTCTTTTCCTTTAGTCGCCATATAAATAACACAGCTGCACAAAAACAGCCTGTTGTCTCATCGTATTTGTGAGTTTATGGTTTCTGAGCTCTGCTAGTTTACAGCTTCCTCAGTTACACATCATATACTGGACTGTACGAGCTCTGCTGTTTAGTTGTGTTGTTGTGTTGTAACAGTTGTGTCTAACACCGGCTGCCTCTGCCCAGTTCACTGATACAACATATACACACTGCTTTAAATGTCAACATTTTGAATAAAGTTTGGTTTGTTTCAGTAGAAGTTGCTGGTGTCTGTTCCTCACATCTGTGTTGTTGTAATTGTGGTTTAGTTGGTTGTGGCCTCCAGAGAGAGTCACCTGTCTTTGTGGTGTGTGTGTGTGTGTGTGTGATCAGTGTTTCTATTTAATCCGGGTCACCACAACATCAATCGTAGTTGAACGCCGTGAGTCACATCATCAATAACGATGCACATCACATGTCAGTTCGTCTTATTTCAGAAACATCATTATAAAATCTTAAATATGTGTTGTTAGGCATATATTATGTCCAACAGTGTATTAGTGGCTTCATGCAGAGTCATGTGCATCAGAGTTATGAAAGTGGTTCTGTTTGTTTGTGGAACAGCTTCAGCTCAGTTGTGAGGCTGTAAAACCTAAAATATCTCTCAGTGATGTTGAGAAGTGCACTTGTTGGACTGAACTGGTGGATTTATTTGTTCCTGCTCATCCAGCCGTCCTGTGAGAAAAGCCTTCTCCTCAGGGGTGTCACTAGGTTTTAAGGACAGGGGAGGTTTAGCTCCCAAGAGATGCACAGGATGTGAGGTTTTTATTTGTCAAAGAAGGAGCACTTGGTCGTTCTGTGTGTTTCAAGGTCCACACGCTGCAGGTACCGAGTGCAAGCAAGGTCGAAAACATGGGCTGGATTTTCAGTGATGTGGGCGTTCTCTATATGAACACGTGGAATGGATTGATAAAGACGCACTGAAGGGGCTCTCTACCTTACACTATGAAGTGATGGTAAACTGACAGATTAATGATCATATTTAAGTGAATAATGACAGGTTATATGATTATTTATTTAAACTCATATTCTGGCCACTATATCTTGAATTTGTCTGCACTTTTTTGTAAAGAAAATAATTTAAAAAAAATAAAATTTGATAAAAACACCAAATAATTCTTTAGGGGGGCTTCAGTCCAAAAATAGGCCTAATGACACCACTGGTATACAGGTCAGCACCAAACCACAGGATGTGTTTTATAATGTGGTTACAGCTGCCAACGTATGTAACACTGTTACTCTGATGACACATGACAGTTTTATTTAATCTGCGTCTATAATAACCAGATCCTGACATGTAAATGTGCGAAGAAGAAGAGAGGCCGTTGACGTCACTCTCCTGCGCCGCTTGGGATTGTGAATTCAAATTGAATTTTGGACTCTTTTTTGCGGGGGACGGGCATGAAAACGAAAAACCTCTTGGTTTTATTTTCAGAAGAAGAACATTTTCAAATTTGACATTTCAAACTGAATTCTGGTAACTATCTTTTGAAATTTTTATCTTAAATGTAATTTCCTTCATCATTTTAATTAAGTTACAAAATGAGCAGTCTCTGCCCTTTGGATGATTTATTACTCACTTTATTTATGAGTCAAAAAATGCAGCTATATTCTGAAAGTGAAAAAGCATTTCTGTTAGTCCATTTTAATTTGAATTATGGAACAGATTTGCTTCCATAACGTTCAGCCATTTTTGTCTCGCTCTGCTCTGTGACTGTCTATCACTGTGAAACCACGCCCACTGACTGACTGCAGGCAGTGAGGAAGCAGAGAGAAGCTGCACACAGACACGCTGCCCCACTGTTGCACAGAGTTCAGAAAGTACTGATACTAAGAAAATGTGAAACAGTATTCTTTTTAAAGGCTTTCTAGTATCGATTTACCGTGCAGCACTAGCCAGTACTGTAGATACAGGTCAGAGGTCAGTACTGTAGAGACAGGTCAGAGGTCAGACTGACATCAATCAGCTGATGTTAAATTTGACATCCAGAAATGTGAAAGTGACAAAGAGAAGCAACAAACAGCAGTTCAACACCGAGATGAGACATTACTATGAAGACCACAGGGACAAAACATCACAACACCATCAGGACTCTGATCATGTCCAACACCTGGAAAACCTGGTTTTACTTCCTGTGTTTCTGTCCCCTGTTACCTGCTGGTCTCACCGGGTTCTGTCCTTCAGCTTCCTCTACTACTTTGTAATCAGTCAATAAAGTTATTCAAAACTGCTGCTGCTGTCTGAACAACTGATGTTGTGCTTTGTTTCCTCTCAGACTGTCAGGTGGAGGTGGAGGAGGGGGAGGAGTCTGTCCAGCTGCCATTCAGAAATACAGCTGACCTGCCTGAGGACGCTAAAGTGGAGTGGTACTGCTCAATTAGGCCAGTCCACCTGTATGAGAACAGATCTCTCCAGCCTGAGAAACAGCACCAGGATTACAAAGACCGAACAGAGATGAAGAAAGACCTGCTGAAGACTGGAGACCTCAGGCTGACCCTGAAATACCCCAAAGAGACAGACACAGGAGAATACTGCTGTGAAGTCATCAACAAGGACGGAGACGTCCTGAGAGAGAAAACAGTGAAGCTCAAAGTCAAACATCAGTATGAAGATACAGAACAGACGTCTGTGTGTCTGTCTGTGATTGGCTGCTTGTCTCTGTCTAACTGTCCTCTGTCTCGTCTGCAGGGAGAACTCAGGTCAAAGATGAACTAGACACCAGGAACAGAAGCAGCTCCACTGATGGTCTGGCTGGTCAGGAGGGACTGCAACAGCCGAGCAGCTCAGTGTATTAAAGGGAAACTTCAGGTTACAACTCAGGTTTCATTTGCAGCTGCTGTGAACCGGAGGAGAAGCCGGAGAGTGAGATGTTCCCAGCTTGCTTTAGATCGCCTCAATCCTCTCTGATGACGCGGTGCATACCACTGGAAAAACCTTCCTCCTCTTCGATCTGACGGGGAAATCTTCTCAGTAATGTGACCAAAAATATTAAAGACCCATCGAATCTTAACTTCAGACACTGTAAGACTTCTGAAGAAGCGGTGGCCCCCCTGCTTTAACCTCACATATAACTGTTACCTTTCTGTTCAAAGCATCTTAAACATGAACCTTAGTTCTGTTTAATCATCATAGTTTTCTATAAATTTTGACTTTCTCTGTAGCTCTTTGTCAGAATCACCCAGAACGCCATGGTGTGCAGAGTGCTGACCTTTCAGCTGAAATAGATCTACTCTGTTATTCTCTATTGTTCTATTTGATACTTTATTCAATAACACAAAAGACTTCTGTGGATTCATCTTTTATTTGTTCACTTCTCTACAAGGAGACTCACACACCTTCATGTACACATACTCACACACCTTCATGTACACACACTCACACACCTTCATGAACACACACTCACACACCTTCATGCACACACACTCACACACCTTCATGTATACACACTCACACATCTTCATGTACACAGACATGAAGATCAAATCTGATGGATCAGAGTCACTTTTATATTCTATTCTATTCTATTATACAGTATATATGGAGGACGTACATGTAGATAGTTCACTATAAATAAATCTAGTGGTTGAATTAGAGGAAGCTGTACTCTTCATATCAAACACACTCATTATGTAACTTATGTAGGCTCCTTCTTGGAGAAGTCCCCAGACTCCCTTAAAAAATGTCTCAATTTAGTGAGTTGTTGAGTTAAGAGACTCTTTATAAACTCTGTGAAACTCTGTCTACATCACTTTCTGAACTATTCGATCCTTTTTGTTCATTCGGCAAACGTTTTACATGAAGATATTCTTTTCTGTGTTAAAATAACGGCATGTTTACACGTTAGAATGAAAACAGAGGAGGTTCTGTTAACGTGCAGCTGCGAGGTTTGTCTCAGTGGAGTTGCCGTAGCAAACCGTCAAAGGCTCGCGCTGCGCTGCGCCGCTCAGATCGCTTTTCTTCTGATTATTGATGATCGATCAGAGATGACCCGTCCGCGGTAGTGACGTAGTGACAGTCTGGATGAACGTGTGTGATGGACTTTGTGCTGTTTGCTCTCAGACTCATCTCCCGCCAGATACAAGTATACACACGTTAGCTTAGCATGCTAGCTGTAAACAGTGTGACTGTGTGAAAATGTCTAAAGTCCAGATTCTGAGATCGTTGGTGAAGCAGCGACTGACTGCGGCTGCTGAGGAGATATGTGCGCTGTTTGAAAGGACGATAGCAGAGTACGAGGAGGAACTGTGTCGGTCCACAGAGCAGAACCAGCAACACCGGAACCTACTGGACTCTGCTTTAACGCCTCAGCTTCGGTTACACAGAGCAGGTTCGTTCTCCTCCTTCTTCACTGTCGGCACCGACACAAATCTGCATCTTTGTTCAATAGCTTCCGGGTCATGTGACCCATTGACTCAGAACCAGAGCCGAACTGTGTCCAGATTCTGGTTGAGTGAGACACATCTCTTTGTATTGGACTTTAGTGCTTTTTCTACTATCAATTAATATTTTGCTGGGAAATCAGCATTTTTATCAATAGATTAGATTAGATATAACTTGTTTACATGTGAGGGTTGTGTGGCTCGGTTTTATGTCCTTATTAGGAAATTTTGTCAGCCATCTCTCCGTTCAGTGACTAATAGTCCCTTGATGGCGGTTAATGATTTCTTAAGGCTTCATTATGAAATACTCTTCTTGTTATGGAGGCCTTTCCTGTTGTTCTTATGTTGACCTAATCAGTTCTTTAACACTTTCTCATGACCTCAGCTCAACACAGTTTCTTTACTGATTTTCATTAGATTTCTAAACTTCAATGCATTGTTTTCAATCATGGTAACCCATTGTACCTCCTTTTACTATACTTCCAGCAAAGTTCAGCACTTAATTGTTATTGTGACAATAAGACAGAGACAGGGTGGCAGACAGAGCCTGGAGTGAAACACTTCCCCTTTTTCTTACCACACAGCGCTGTGTCACTTCCTCTTCCCTTTCTCCACCAACACAACCTTAATATAATGAGTTAACATTCCCTTCATTACATTTCTAACCTCCAATACATTTATTTCAATCACTGTTAAACATTCCTTTACTGTAATTATGGCAAACAAAATGCAGCATGCAGAACTTTTATATACTTCAGAATCATTTCAGGACTGTGTATAATGTCCATTTCTTGTGTTTTTGTCTGGCAGGAGTGTATGACACTGTCTCCGTGTATGTGTACTTACTGGTATTTATATGAGACAGGAGTAAATGGATCTCAACTATTCTGACACTACTCACAGTTTCAAAAACCATTAAAACATTAAACACAGAAACATTGGTTGCAGCATTGCTCACATCAACCACCTCCAGATCGGGAGTATTTTACTTTGCTGAGGCGTGTATAGAGGAATCTATTTATGCAGTTGTGCTATTAACCCACAAGGTGGCTCCAAAACTAAGACAAGCACATCTATTTTGTAGAAATTCGTAATAGGTTATTTCTAACCTTTTGACATGTATGTTCAGTGTTTTTAGTCAGTAGCTTCCAGGTCATGTGACCCATTAACTCAAAGTCCACCCTGAAATGTCTCCCTGTAGGTGAGATCAACACATCCAGGTACTTTGCACTTGTGTCACCTTCCAGTCACAAAAACAATCCTTCAGATTTGACAAAACAAACTGTGGTTACAACTTTACAAAACTGTTTTTAGATTCACTTCCATCTACAGACACAATCGCTCACATGTCATTCACTCAGTGACATCATGAACTGACCTGTCAGGTGTTTGACCCAGACGGTCACGTGTTGACTGGCCGGGTCTCACCACTTTCTGCAGGACCTCCTGGTCTGAGGCGTTACCGTTCTCAGAGCAGCTGGAGCTGCAGCCAGTCGTCTATGTAGAGACGAGTGTGAGGGAGCTGCTTCCTCCTGAAGTCCACAATGATTTCTGATGTGTTGGTACCGGGATGATGGTGGATTTCATCTCATTGGTCAGGCCAGGGGTCAGTCCCCTTGATGTTAGTGAACTGATGGTGTAGTGTGTAAACTCCCTGAGTCACAGAGTCCTCATGTTGGTGATAACCAGGGAGAACCTTCTTCATGTTGGCCTGGTTGAAGTCTGCAGCAACAGAGACCTCTCCAACAGGAAGTGTGGACTGTAGCTCCCTGATGGAGCAGTACTGAGTGTTCAAGACCTCCTCAGTGTCTTCACTGGGGAAATGTTTACTGCCATGATGACATCACAGTACATTCCCTGGGTATGTAGAGAGGGCGACATATAACAGTCAGGGATTTAATGTAGGAGAGCAGTGACCAGAGACTATTGTGGGATTTGTACCAGTTGTTTATGTATATTCATTCTGGGGATGCAAGCAATTAATCGATTATCTATTAATTAATTGTCGATAAGAAATTACTCGATTAAAATAAATTAATTGCAATTAATTGCGTTTTGAACCCGTAATTCCCCACCAGTCCACGTGAGGGTGCGCTTGACGCCAGACGTACTCGACGCACACTTGGGAACACAAGCGAAGCAGGGCTCTGACGACAACAACAACAAGTCAAACGAGAAGCGGTACACTGACAGGATGAAGAGGGCAAAATGGAGTGCAGTATGGAGCCACTTTAAGTTGGTTAATGATGAGAAAGATGCCAAATGCACACTATGTTGAAGTATTTTAAAGTACAACAACTCGAAAACTTTGTTGAATTACCACCTAAATATGTCACATTCAGCCGTGCTACAAGCAGCGAGTGGTTCTTCTCGGCCTACAATCACCGCAGCGTTGAGACGAAGGGTATGTGACTCCACAAAAGCAGAGGGCATTACCCAGCGGATATGTAACATGGTTACTACAGACATGCTGCTGATAAATGTCGTTGACGGACAGGGATTTCGAGAGGTAATAAAGTACATCGAGTCAGGGTACAATATCCCCTCTAGAACAACCATAAATACCCGCGTGGAAGAAGGCCGAGTTGAAAACACAACTTGCGATCACGAATGTGGCCCTTACAACAGACTGTTGGACTTCCTTGAAAACAGAAATCTACATCACAGTTACATGCCACTACATTGAACTGGACTGGCAGGTAATGTCAGCAGTCCTACTCACAGAGAGCATGTCAGTGAGGCATACGGCTGACAATTTAGCTGACAAGTTAAACCAGGCTGTGGAAACATGGGCTCTCACCGGGCGTGTAGTTGCTTGTGTACACGACCATGCACGGAATAGCGTCACAGTCCCACACAAGTCGAAGAAAAAGAAGTGGACAGCTTTCTGAAGGATCCGCCACCACTCCTTGATTCCAGTCCCGCAGCATGATTGAAAGTCAATGAAGGAAGGTTTCCAAGGCTGGCAAACCTGGCACGAAAGTACTTGGCCATACCAGGCACCTCAGTCCCTTCTGAGCGTGTATTCTCAGCAGCTGGCCTAACTGTTAACAGGCTGCGCACACGACTTACTCCTGACAATGTTGAAATGCTGATATTCTTGAACAAAAATAGATAGGTCTATCTATGCGATGAGGAGCACTAGGGATGTTTTTGTTTTGTTTTATGAAGACAGACACATCTATCATCAAGCAGCCTATATTTTAAGTTAACTAGAGCTGTCCTGGTCGACTAACGTTATTGTGATATTGTCACATTTCACAGTTTAAAGGGGATTATAAATGTTGTTAATAGTCGACACGTGACACCTTATTTTTCAGAATTTATTTTATTTATTTTATTATGCTGCTAAGAGACAGTGCACTAATTTGTTTTCATGTTAAAGTAGCCGACATTGTATTGTATTCTTCTATTCAGGAGTGTATTTTTGTTATGCTCCTGCTATAAATGTTTCCAGTGTCGCAGATGAGAGAATGCCCAATTTATTTTCATGTTAAGTAGCCTGTGTAATATTTTGATATTTTCTATTCAGAATATGTTTGATATGCTACCAAAATGTTATTCCCTGCCCACAAGTGAGCCCAGAATAAATCTTTGATTAAGGAATATGATTTGCATGTTTTCTTTATATTTATAGGGAAGATAGCATTTTATGTTATCTAATAGATAGAACCTATTCAGAGGGAAATTCAGCTTCTCAGAAAAATTGCCGCTTATCAATTAATCGGTCATCGATCAATAAAATGAAACTTTTCATACTATTGATTAATGAATTACTCGATAATTTGCATCCCTAATTCATTCCACCAGCCCGAGTTTTACCCCTGAGAGTGCAGCTCCTGACGGCCCAGAATGATGTTAGCCCCTCCATGTAAATGGTGTCCGGGACGGTTGAGTTCAACCAAGTCTCAGTGAAAATCAGGGCTCAACAGTATCTACTGTCCCTCCTGGAAGTTAATTTCCAGCCTCAGGAAGCATGAATTCAGACGTGTTACAAGGCAGCATTATGACGTTGTTATGATTTATTCATTGCGGTCAAATCACAGAGGAATCTCTTTGTTTTGCGTTCACACTAATGTGGCAAGACAGATCTATTGTTTTTAACACACCTGTTCAGAAGCTGCCACTCAGTGGAGACAGATGAACAGATGCTACACAGCTGAGAATTGGGCACCTGTTAGCTTCAGTTAGCGCTGGAAGCTACAAACTCTGGCTGGGTGCAACACAGTTATTTTTATTCATGTTGTGTGAGTAGACACAATTAAGAGTTTAAAACCCTACGACCAAAAAGTGTGAGTTATGCAGCGTGAATTTTTCTTGTTTTGTCTAAATGCAGCATAAAAGCTTTATTGTGGACGCAAGGAGTGTGAAATTGGAGGTTATCATGGTGTTAGTATGCAGGTGCAGAAAACCACAAGAAAGAACTTTAAATCAACATTTAACCTGTGATTGTATTGTTGGTGATTTTAAATTATTTTCTTTTTAACAAGACAAATGAAGAATCGTTAGAATTAAATTTCCTCCAGTATTTGGCTAAATATCAACCTGATTTGAACTTTTTTCTGTCGGCCTAACATTTGTCTTTTGTTTCCTTTGTCCTGCAGGTGTCCAGCAGCTGTTGTTTGGTCAGAAAAAGGTTTCTCCTGAGCAGCAGGAGTGGAGCTCCAGTCTGGACCTGCAGGACTCAGAGCCCCCACACATTAAAGATGATCAGGAGGAAGCTGATATCACTGAGTTCACATTCACTCTTGTTCCTGTGAAGTATGAAGATGATGATGAAGAAAAACCTCAGTCCTTGCAGCTTCATCATAGACAAACTGAACAGATGGAAACTGATGGACAGGACTGTGGTGGACCAGAACCAGCCAGGAACTCAGTTCCAGATAGACATTTACAATCAGAGACTGAAGACAGGACAGGAGACTCTCCAGAACCTGAGACAGAAGACTCTCCTGAACCTGAGGCTGAAGACTCTCCTGAGCCTCAGGCTGAAGACTCTCCTGAACCTCAGGCTGAAGACTCTCCTGAACCTCGGGCTGAAGTTAATGATGATGTCTCGAGTGAGACCAAAGAACCTCATTCAAGTTTAAACTCTCAGAAAAACATTGAAGTCCCTGGAGGTGGTGTAGGATGTGATACTGGCAAGGAACAGTTAATTTCCTCTGACTGTGGTGTAAGATCTAGCAAGAACTCAAAACTAAGGGTTTGTAAGAAGATTCAGAAAGGAGAGAAACCATATAGTTGTTGTGAATGTGGTAAAAGATTTGTCAAAAAGCACTGTCTTAACATACACAAAAAGATTCACACAGGAGAGAAACCCTTCAGTTGTGGTGAATGTGGTAAAAGATTCAACCAACAACCAAATCTTATCAGACACACAAGGATTCATACAGGAGAGAAACCGTTCAGTTGTTGTGAATGTAGTAAAAGATTTGTCAGAAAGGAAAATCTTATCAGACACAAAAAGATTCACACAGGAGAGAAACCATTCAGTTGTCATGAATGTGGTAAAAGATTCAGTCAACAGCAAAATCTTATCACGCATACAAAGATTCATACAGGAGAGAAACCGTTCAGCTGTTGTGAATGTGGTCAAAGATTTGTTCAAAAGCACGGTCTTATCACGCACACAAAGATTCATACAGGAGAAAAACCGTTCAGTTGTTGTGAATGTGGTCAAAGATTTGTCCGAAAGCAACAACTGACCATGCACACAAAGATTCACACAGGGGAAAAACCATTCAGGTGTTGTGAATGTGGTAAAAGATTTGCCCAAAAGTACAGTTTTATCAGACACACAAAGATTCACACAGGAAAGAAACCGTATAGTTGTGATGAATGTGGTTAAAGATTCAGCCAACAGCAACATGTTATCACACACATCAGGATTCACAGAGGAGAAAAAACATGCCTTTGTTCTGAATGTGGTAAATGATTAAATAATTGATTTAGACATAATAGAAGTATGACCCGAAACATGGCCCTGCACACATGAGAGAAATTCTTCTGTTACAGCTGTTGTCAGAAAACATTCACCCGGCATGGTGGCAAGATTACGACCCCCCCCAAATTCAGCTAAGTTGCATTGTCGCGCTCCGGAATCCGCCAGGTAGATTGAAGTCCTGCGTATCTGTTCCAGAGAGCTCCAGACTGAGCTACAGACATATCAACAAACATCACAGAGTTCAGCAATGCCTCCTGTGACTCAATATATAAATGTATATTTTTTTCAGCATTTTCAGCTTCATACATTCAGCTTTATGTTCAGCTGGAGAAACTGTTCAGCTTTAAAGCTGTTCCCCATTTTTAGCTGTTTCAGCCCTTTGCTATATTACTGATAGTTTGATCAACTAATATAATATCATATTTATAGGCTATAAGTGTACATATATGCATCATTAGTTTCATGTGTACTTTTGATACTTTTGTTTGTTTCATGTCAGATTCTTCAAACTTTTAATAAAGAACTATTCATACAGGTGACTTTCACTTTTACCAGAGTAATTTTTCAACTCCATATCTTTACTTTTACTTCAGTGTGACTTGTGTGTATTTTTACCAACACTGACTGTGCAGATAAAAAGTGTTGACTCGTGTGTTGAATGACATTAATCTGTTTGGTCTGTTTCTGTCGTCACATTCAAATGTTTGCTTCAGATGAAGCAGAGTGAAGACAAACAGCTGGTGTTGCTCTGTCAGCTGTTTTCCTGAATGCTTCTCCTCTCTTCAGATTGATGAAGACGTTTGGTTCTTGTACAGAGAATCAGCAGGACTGAAGGTTCAGCCTCCTGTCCGTCAGTCTGAGGCTGCTTCATGCTCACACAAACTGGACCAACAGCTCTGAAAAGTGTGAGGAAACTGAAGCTCCTCCTCTTTCCTCAGAAGTGATCTGTGGCAGTCTGGACTTCATTCCAGAGAGCTGCTTTACAAACTCTGGAGCTCAACTCTGAACTGACAACGGCCGGCAGGTCAACAACAGTCCGTTGCCCAGAGAGTCACGAGACTCCCTTAACAAATGTCTCAGTTTAGTGAGTTGTTGAGAGAGTCTTCAGATATGATGGTGTAGTAAACTTTACCTTAAATAATATTTAAACAGGGAATGAAGGACTTTATTTTGGCCAGACAACGATTCACATTCACATCTAGTGATCAGAATGAATCAGCATTTACATCAAATTGAATATTGAGCTTCCATTAGTCAATTGATGGATGTACAGTAGGGGTGGGCATATCGATTCAAATATCGATAGTATCGATACCAAGGTGAGTATTGGTATCGCATCGATACTAGCACGATGAGATCGATATTTTTTTTGTAGTTTCTCTTCTGTAAGTTCAGCAAATCACTTGTATTTCTTCACAGAATTTGTGTGATCGCAGCGTCTCTCTCAGTCCCTATGCGCAGTGCTCCTCTCCACCTCTCTCACACTGCTCACTCAGGTTCACTCTGAAGTATGAATATGGCAGAATATAATAACCCTTTTGTGTATCTGTTGAAGGAACAATAGAATAGAATAGAATAGAATAGCCTTTATTGTACTGTGGAGGTACAACGAAATTTAGGGTGCTCCCACAGAGCCACCATGCACCATGAAAAGAAGACAGTGCAAATAGCATACAACAAAACAAAGCCAGCATACAACAAGGACAACAAAACAGGGTAAATGAGCGGTGTTCTCTTAAAATACAGACAAAATGTGAATTATAATATATATACAGAATGTGCACTCAATTTTACTGAGTTTCCTGCTGTCACTCATTTTCTCACCTTTCTGTGTTGTCTCTCTCAGTAGCCTGATTCACACTGGTGTTTGTATGTGGGGATCCTGCGCTAATACTCCGCACCCTCCTCTGTGTGAAAGTTTCAGATGCGGAGAGGGGGGGAATTTTACTCTGCCACTGATCTGTCTCTGGAGGTAGTATCAGGGCTGTATTATTGGCAAACCGAACCAGTGTGGATGGATAAGCCAGCAGCACGGAGTTTATGAAGAGAAATTTCCCACAAAGCAATGTTATAGGACCAAACAACAGTAACGTAGTAACTGTAACTGCCTTTGCAACTTATATGAGGAAAAAAATATGCAGATATACGTGGAGAAGCGTCCGTCCTCCTGTCTGTACTCCTGTCTGTCCTCCCGCCTGTCCTACCGACTCTTCGTTACATTTATGCCCAAAAAACAGAATCTGTCACCGGCAAAACATTTTAACTCACAGAGTGTTTGTGATGAAATAAATCACCGCAACTGTCAGCCCTCCAGACCGAGACTTCAGGGAACTTTACCCCAGCTTGGGGTAACAAGCTTGTCTCTGGTTGGCTGCTTGTCTCTGGTTGGCTGCATGTCTCTGTCTAACTGTCCTCTGTCTCCTCTGCAGGGAACATCAGGAACAGAAGCAGCTCCACTGATCCGACTCCTCTGATGACTGATCAATCTGTTTGATCGGTCTGTTGGTCAATCTTTGATTATTGATCTGATATGACTTTGGATCAGAGACTAATTGGAGGTGAAGGAGCTGATGGAGGACAGTTGAAGACAGGAGGACGCTTAGTCAGCTTCTTCTTCTCTCTGATTCCTCCTACTGACTCTCACACAGTCTACACACTCACTGTTGATGACTATTGATCAGTGATGTCAGAGTGATGTCAGAGTGATGTCACATGGTGGTTTGGACTGAAACATGTGGTTTAGATCCTTTGAACTCTGACAGTAAAGTATAAATACAACCTCAGATGAACAGACAGCAGGTCTCTGCAGTAACATGTATCATTACCTTTAAAGAGTGTCTACAGATAGAAACACTCACATTTAACACCTTTTAATGCCTCTTTATATGAAATTTAAGACCAAAATCTTCAATGGAAATACACATCAAAAGTGAAATATATGCATATATTACATAAACTAATTCTTACTGTAAGATTTTAAAAATAAAATGATGATTTGATCAATGAATAAATGGACATTCTTTCTTTCTATTTTAACTTTGTGGTCCTCTGATGGTACAAAGGTTTCTTGCTGCATAAGTCCTGTCAGCAGCTCCATGTGGGTCTTTGTTCACATTCATTTAATATTTTATCATCTTTAATGAAAATGTATTATAATTTTTTACCAATAACTCAATATTTTGCTTAAAACTTTAAAACATAGTGTGTCATCAGAATGGAATAAACCCAGTTGATCCAGCAAGCTTTGCTCCTGGTGTTCTAATAAAGGCAGATTCAGAGTTTACTGAGGTTCTGAAGCTGTAATCTACACAAGTGGCCTCACAGAGACTCCAGCAGTGAAGAGAGGCTCCAGAGGAGGAGGATGATCCCAGAAGAGCAGCAGCCGGCTGGTCAGGAGGGACTGCAACAGCCGAGCAGCTCAGTGGATTAAAAAGGGAAACTTCAGGTCACAACTCAGGGTTTATTTGCAGCTGCTGTGAACCGGAGGAGAAGCCGGAGAGTGAGATGCTCCCAGCTAGCTTTAGCTTGACCGCCTCAATCCTCTCTTCCTCTTCGGTTAGACTGAGAAGTCTTCTTAGTAATATGACCAAAAATATTTAAGACCCATCGTATCTCAACTTCAGACACTGTTAGACTTTTAAAGGAGCTGTGGCCCCCCTGCTTTAACCGTACATATAATTGTTACCGTTCTGTTCAAAGCATCTTAAACCTAAACCTCAGTTCTTTTTAATCATCTTTCTCTGTAGCTTTTGTCATTCAATAACACAAAGACTTTTGTGGATTCATCTTTTATTTGTTCACTTCTCTACAAGTACACTCACACACCTTCATGTACATGAAGATCAACACGGATGGATCAGAGTCACTTTTATCTTAACTATATTATATTATGTGTAGAAGACGTACATGTAGATAGATCCCCATAAATTAATCTAGTGGTTGAATTAGAGGTAGCTGTGCTCATTATGTAACTTATGTAGGCTACTTCTTGGAGAAGTCCCCAGACTCCCTTAAAAAATGTCTCAATTTAGTGAGTTGTTGAGTTAAGAGACACTTTATAAACTCTGTGAAACTCTGTCTACATCACTTTCTGAACTATTCGAGCCTTCTTGTTCATTCGGCAAACGTTTTACATGAAGATATTTATTTCTTTGTGTTAAAATAACGACATGTTTACACGTTAGAATGAAAACAGAGGAGGTTCGGTTAACCTGCAGCTGCGAAGTTTGTCCCAGTGGAGTTGCCGTGGCACACCGTCAGAGGCTCGCGCTGCGCTGCGCCGCTCAGATCGCTTTTCTTCTGATTATTGATGATCGATCAGAGATGACCCGTCCACGGTAGTGACGTAGTGACAGTCTGGATGAACGTGTGTGATGGACTTTGTGCTGTTTGCTCTCAGACTCATCTCCCGCGAGATACAAGTATACACACGTTAGCTTAGCATGCTAGCTGTAAACAGTGTGACTGTGTGAAAATGTCTAAAGTCCAGATTCTGAGATCGTTGGTGAAGCAGCGACTGACTGCGGCTGCTGAGGAGAT
>CAEMYA010000721.1:32111-48333 GCA_903131615.1 Diplodus sargus | reverse complement strand
GCTCAAAAAAATTAAGGGAACACCAAAATAATACATCCTAGATATCAATTAAGGAAATGTTCCAGTTGAAAATCTTTTTTCATCACAGCGGAATGTGTTGAGAACAAAATAACATAAGAATGATCAATGTAAAATTAAATTAATATATTCTGTTTTAGCAAAATGTTGTGAACGTTTGTTTTTTACATTGTGTCGTTTTGGTGTTCCCTTTATTTTTTTGAGCAGTATATTTAATATGAACAGTTGCAGATTTGGACTATATCACATATTGTTTGTTACTTGGAAAATGGACATACCTGTCTTTGAAACGTGCATCCAAAAGGGTTGCAACTGCATACAAGGGCTCCTTTTCGACGTGTTCAAATCTTTTTTGGACACTCTCCAGGAGGATGGTCTTAATAGTTTTTATATCAGTGTCTTCTGGGGTCTCCTCAGCAAGAGCTATTTTAGCGAGGATACATGGGGGATCACTTCAGCTGCAGTCGAGGTGGAGAGGCTGATCTTTTTGGTCACCTCTTCAAAAGGCTCCAGAACGTGGGCGACTTTCTCCAGCAAAGGGTTGATGGCAGCTCGTGTTCAGTTCCATATGATGAAATGGCCTTCCTCAGCTCCAACATGCTCTGTATCATATAGAACGAGCTGTTCCGACTCGTTGCTACGTCTTGGAGCAAAAGTTTTGTTTTGGTCGCACCGAGCTCTCTTTGGATATCCTCGAAGCGTGAGGTAGCCAGTGGTGAGTGTTTCAAATATCCAATTATTCCTCTAGCTTTAGCCAACGTGTCTTTCACGCTTCTTTGTGACAGCAGGCCTTCTTTCACCACGAGTTGGAGCGAGTGGGCAAAGCACCCCAAACTCGCAGCTTGCATGTCCTCGAATGCTTTCTGCATGTTGCTTGCGTTGTCGCGCAATACAAAGTGGAATTTATCCATGGTGATCTTCCATCTTGCAAACATCTCTCTCACTTTCTCGCCAATGGTGTTAGCAGTATATGACCCACGGAATTCAGTTGCGTGCAGAACCGCACTTTTAAGTGTAAATGTGGAGATGTCCACCCAGTGTGCTGTTAAACTTATCACAGACACAGGGCTCACGCTCAAACTCCAAATGTCTGTTGTAAAGCTTACAGCCTCTGCTTTGTTTATCTGATCGGCAACGTATTCCTTCACTTTCTCATACATCATGGAGAGGCTTTTGTCTGTTACGTGATGACGACTTGGCATGGGGTACTTTGGCTCTAAATGGTTAATGAAGCGGCGAAATCCAATGTTTTCAACGAGTTGAAGGGGTTGGTCATCGAGAACAATCATTTCAACTAGGAACTGGGTTGTTGTCTTTGCTTGTGGGCTCTCGATGGAATATTTCTGCCGTGCAATAAGTGAGGCTTCAATTCTGTGGTCCTTGTTTTTTCTTGTTCTCGACGAAAGCAGAATACTCTTTAGCATGCTTCATCTCCGAATGGCTAATTAAGTTGCTTTTGTTAAAATTGGCGACCTTTGTGCCACCCCTCGGAATATCCTTCGCACAGACCTTGCACTTTGCTGTTTTGGTGGTGGGTGAATCCAACGTAAAAAACTCCCAAACTGCTGACATTTTGTATCCTCCGTCCTCAAACGCACTCCACTCTTCTGCAGCACATGCTGTAGTTGTTTTTTGTAATTTTGGGTGCACGTCCACAGCGCGCATCACGTGATCACATGGCGCACCGGGAGAAATGCCTGGTGGAATCCGGTAGGGATCGGATGGGTGCTTAGACTGGAGGGTTCGCCGATACAAATTTGCCCAAATAAGGGCATATCGGCGTCCGACCCGATAACAATATCGGATCGGGCCCCCCCCCACTTGTCACACACATCAGGATTCGCAGAGGACAAAAAACACCTATTTCCCCTGAAAGTGGTAAATAATTAAATAATAAATTTCGACATAACTGTTGGGCCTCATGCCACATGACTCAGGCCCGTAAGGAAAATGAAAAGCCTAACTACTAGGGCCTTATCAACCTGAGGAATTTAAGAACAAATGATCTGAGCCAATGCCCAGAAGGTCTGAAAAACTGTAATTCAAGGTACTACCCACCCCCTACACTTAAAGTGTGTACTGGATTTAAGTGGCTGTCACGTTGAATAGTTTTTACACACACACACACACACACACACACACACACACACCTCCATTTATATGTTGGTTTTGGCTTTGCTTATGTTTATGTAGTGCTAGGTGTAGAGAACAACTGTTGTTTGCTGAAGTAGGTGGTTTGTGTTTTGGAGAAAGCTTTAATAAACACTGTTGATTTTAACTGAGCAGCATCTGTGATTATTTTGCACAATCCCATATTATAATAACAGCTGGTTGAGACGGTCAGTGCTCAGATTTACATCTTCCACCTCATCTAATAATTTATTTTTTCATAAGCTTAACAATTTTTTTTTAACTTCAGGCTTTGAGACTAGAAGCATATAATTTGATTATTGATCCCTGACTTCAGGGTGGTGCCCCGTGTTCATTCATGAATAATAGTAACCTACGTTTCATTATTTAACAATAACAATTTAATTCATTAACAATAACAATTTAATAAATACTCAATAATCAATTAACATCTAAATTGATTCCCAACATAAGAGAAGTATGACCCGACACAGTAGAGAAATTCTTCTGTTGCAGCGGTTGTGAGAAAACATTTACCCGTGTGGAACGTTAAATAAACACAAGTGTGATCGTTACAGCTTCATCATAACCAAACTTGGAGGTTCAGCTGAACATACGGAAACAGAGGCCGATGGAGAGGCCCGAGGAGAACCAGAACCAGCCAGGATCTCAGATTCAGATAGACATTTGCTAGAGTATGAAGACAGGACTGATAAGAAAATAATTCTTATATTAATCACATTATTGATGGAGAGGAGAATATCAAATAAGAAGTGAAGCAGATGACAGTGCTGAGGTGTGACGTCTCTGGATACCAATCACAGGCCTTCTGCTGTGAAGGTCTACTTCAGTGATGAGTAGAAGACATCTGGCTCCGACTTTAACTCTAAACAAACAAACTGTTCAAACTCCACCTACAAACAACAACATCTGAACTGGAAGTCTCAATATTTAGTGCTTTGTGCAACATTAATAGGGAGGTTTGGGTTAAATTTGGCTGTCAAAAATAATTAATGATTATCGGCAGTAAAGATTAATGATGATAACTAATAAGATCAAATTCACACTGGAGTGCCTCAAGTTAATAATTAACTTAATAACTACAACCAATATTACCATAACAGCTGTAATAGTTGGAGTCCTTGTCAGAGTCGAAGTGCTCAACATTCACTCTTGTACACTATTATTAAATAAACAGCATGAAGGTTATTTTACGTAACACAAAGACGAAAACACACAAACTTACTAACATGTACTATATACAGGTGTGTGTGTGTATATATGTGGGTGTGTGTCTGGGGGAGCAAAACAAAATGGTGGCTAGGGTTCATACTTGCCCCCCCCCAACGCTTTGCCGGCAACTTTTATGCAGAACCATTTTTGGATGCAGGTGTTTCCATATGGACACATTTCAACAGCGCACCTCAAACAGATAATCCTCCATCCAAACAGATGGTGGTGGTAATATACTCAACCTGAATGTCAACCACCAACACAGTTACAGAAGATGAAGTTGTTGTGGTCGGAGGACAGAAAGAGTCGCAGGTGAGTTAGCAGAATGAAGTTTATTCACTATGTTTGAAATGTTTCTTGTCTTAATGTATGTATATTATGGCTGTATATTAACCCTAATCCTAACCCTAACATATATGGTAAAGTTTGCTAAGCTAATTTGAACGTCACAAGCTATAAACAGTTTCACCGTCAGTGTCATTTAAAAGAAGATATTCAGTGTCAATAAGCCCCAGTGTTGTAGAAGGCCATTAAAGTAAAGTCAACGTTCAGTTTATCTCGATCGTGTTGGTCAGTCTGTGACATATTATTGAAAGGGAATTCAAAATGTTTTTTCCGTGCATTCACACAAACATGTTCTAAGGTTCAGTTGCATGAGTCTCGTATTCAGTGCACACGATTCAGCAGCCAAAATGATAATATACAAAGTATTGCAAAGGAATGTCCTTGAAATGCTTGCCCATAATGTTAAGGTTACCATATTTTGATTTTGCACCTGTCAGGCAACATGAAGAGGAAAGTGACTTCCTACTTTGTCAGTCCGGATAGTAAGTCCAGTCATGAGAGGAGGGAAAGTGATATTGAGAGGGAGACGCAGGATGACAGTGATGAGATGAAGGTTCAAGTACAGAACACCACCTGTCTTATGCATTTAGCTGAAGTACTCACAGGATTCTGCCTTCAGCAGCCGATGTGCAATTTACTTTTTAAAGCCATGTCAGTGAGAAAAAAAAGGTTGATCATCTTAAAATCTGGCATGCTGCCAATTTTAACTCTTCTGTCTTTACCAGCAGTTGGTCGACTTTCCCATTCAGATAGTGACAGTGATGGTGGAGTCGATCCCCCAGAGTGTGATCTGCAAAGTTGGTGTCGATGTCAACCACAATCCACAAGTTACTGCAGTGTTACTGTTTGTATCTGTTTGCATTAAATGACAACATTTCAACACGACATGGATGAATTTGTAAATCATGACTTCCGTAAGTTTGTTTGGCGTGAGTGTGTTCTGTGATATTCTCATGTGGTGTAGATTGTAATTATAGTGTGAGCTTTGTCACCAATTAAAAAGACGCCACCTTGACAACTGTTTCAGAACGTTTTTTAAATCACTTTAGGAAACATTAAAAATCTTATGTGGGTCTTCATGACGTGATTCTACATGACAATCACTGTCTGTATAAGTAAATGTGTGAGCGACTAAGAAACACGACCAGATACACAGCGACTTGACCAGGGTTCTAAATTAACTTTTTTGATTACCAGCCAATTTGGCTGGTAACTTTCTAAAGTTACCAGCCAATCAGAATTTCCACTTGCCAAATTTTTCCAGTGAAAAACATCACGACATTTTCGTGATCAAACACAAGCCATTCACGACCCGTCAGCCATTCGGCATTGAACTTTCTTTTTTTCGTTTTTTCGTTTCGCACGCATTGTTGTTGATATTCTCAATCTCATCTGTCAAATCTGTTTTATTTTTTCCCCAGATTCCTTTTTATTTTTTTCCAAATTCCGTTTTTTCCGTTTGAATTTTTGGGAATTCCGTTTTTTCCGTTATAATTTTCTAATGTAAATGACTAAAATGTACACAAAATAAATAGAAATTAACTTAAATTAATTGAGGTGACAAACATATTGCCTCGATACTGTTTCGTACATTACAGTAAAGTGCATCAAAAACATTTTGACTTCAACATGTCTTCATACAGTAGTATATTTTGTGTTTTTATGGGTTTCATTTGGGTTTCATTGAATAAAAACATGGTCAGCTCTCAGGCAGATCCAGGACATGTTTGCATACCAAAATTGTTCTGATAATTTAAGTTGTAAATATTTAAAAAATTAGCAAAGATGACCAACAAAATGAGAAATTATACTGGTAACGTTATGTCAGCTTGGCATACTAACCAGCCAGCAGTGAAAACACCAGCCCTCCCGCTGTCCTCTGGGCTCCCAGCCCGGGCAGAGTCAGCTAAGAGGGCTGTAGCTAACGGGGCTAACTAGCTAACAGCAGCTACTGTTAGGAGTCACTCTGGTATTATATGCCGATAATATGAATCGGACAGGTGGCTAACTCTCACGCATTACACCTTTAATTATGATTTCTCAGGTCTGCTTCTTTGCTAAAAAACAGTTCACCTGACATATAAAAGTCGTTCGGGAACTGCTCGGCTCTGTACTGAGGGGTTAATGTCGAGTTTCTCAGTTTTTTCGCCGACGAAGACAGAGCTGTGAGCAGCCGCTCCGCCATGCTTACAATGTTTTGACGGGAGAGCTCGCGTTGGTTGGTTGCACTGCCTGCGCGCAGCCAATGGGCGTCTTATACGCAGTGGGGAACCTTCAGGGCCTTCTACGCCTTCAGAGAAGGCCTAAATAAATAAGAAATAATAATACATTTAATAATAATAATAATAATAATAATAATAATAATAACAATAATGATAATAAAAGTATTCAATAAAAAAAAATATATATATATTTTTTCTATCCCATTTAATTTAATATAATATATTCATTAATTTTCTCTGATCTATGTTCTAAAATTAAGCTTACTGTCAAGTTCATGTCCTGAAAACCTGTTATCCAATCAGAATCGTCTGTCTCTATTAAGGCCCGGTTAACTGGCTCATTCATTGGTTAGGACTTCACGAATCCCGGGGAAGGCCAAGCTATGTGTTTTGGTGTGGAGAGTGATAGGCAAATCGACCAATCACGGTTTGATTTCAAGAGGGCGGGAATAAAACAAAAGATCGTAGGCCTTCATGAAGTCCAAACATCGGATCTGTGCAGAGTGGTGAGAGCGGTTGATTTAAATGGCGGAAGACGAGAGTGACGTTGTGGCTAGCTTGATGGCATCGCCTTTTTCAAGGCGGGCTTTCACAGAAAAACTTAAAATAATAAAAAACGGAAGACCAACTCCAGAGCTGGAATTAAAAGAAAAGGTTAAGAAAGTGGAAAGGCACTTCAAGACCGAAAATTATCAGCGATATCCATGGATGACTGGCTGTAAGACAACAAACAGGCTGTACTGCTGGAGTTGTTTACTATTTACAACTGACAAGTCATCCACCTGGGTCAGCGGCGGATTTGTCAGCCTTACAAATCTGACAAAGTCAGCCCACCGACATCAAGATTTTGGGGACACAAGAGTTGATCTGCAGCTAGATGAGCAGCGCCGTAATCACACTACAGCCCACAACAACAAGGTCAGGCAGAACAGAGAGATCCTGAAACGTCTCATCAATGTCGTCACATTTATTGGAAAGCAAGAGCTGGCATTTCGAGGACATGATGAGAGTAAAGATTCTGAAAACAAGGGGAGCTACTTGGAGCTTCTGGATTTTTTGGCGGGGTATGACAGCCCTCTGCGCTGGATTCAGCCACTGTTTTCATCGGCACCTCCAGCAAGATTCAGAATGACCTGATTCAATCGGTGGCAGATGTAATGACCGAAGCAATGAGGGAGGAGGTGAGGAACACGCCTTTTGTCTCCGTTATGGTAGACGAGACAACTGACGTAAGTAACACTGCTCAGATGTCATATGTCCTGCGTTACACCACTGACGGTGGTGTCAAGGAGTGCTTTTTCCAGTTTGGTGATGTCAGTGGTGATCGGCGCGCAGAAGCCATAGCTCGTCAAGTTTTGGAGTTTCTGGAGGACTGTGTCTGTACCAAGAAAGTAATTGCCCAGTGCTACGATGGAGCTGCAGTCATGGCCTCTGGACTGAATGGGGTGCAAGCTAAAATAAAGGAAAAAATACCACAAGCTCTCTTCGTTCACTGTTATGCGCACTCTCTGAACCTCGTCATGTCTCAAAGTGCTGCCAAAATCAAAGAGTGCAAAATTTTTTTCTCCCACCTAAGCGGCCTCGCAGCCTTTTTCACAAGGTCAGCGAAACGCACGAAACTCCTGGATGAAATATGCCAGCGAAGACTGCCCAGAGTGACTCCAACACGGTGGAACTTCTCATCACGTTTGGTGTGCACTGTCTATGAGCGGAGAGAAGAACTCTTGGAGCTCTTTGAATTCATTGCTGACACCCAAAATGATTTTGATGATGATGCTGTACACAGCGCCGATGGATACACTGCACTGCTGACGGACTTCGAGTTCTGCTTTCTCCTCGCCACATTCAACTCCGTGTTCGCCTACTCCGACGTGCTCTTTGGGATCTTGCAGAATAAGGAGTGTGATATGCAGTTCTGTTTGTCCAGCATCGAGGACTTTTGCAGCACCACAGAGAGAGAAAAGACCAAATTTGACTCCATCTATGAGGACACTGTGCGCCAAGTCGGGGTTCCCAGCGGGCGCAGGGCACGGAGAGTCGGAGTTGTGCGCGCAGCGTACCAGCGGCTGCACAGTGAAATCCTGGACAACATCCTCACTCAGCTGAGGAACAGGTTCAAGGATCATGAAAAACTCATGTTCCTTGCCCTTCTGGACCCCAAGAAGTTTGCCTCGTACAGAGAAAACTTCCCCAGCTCTGAGTTCCAGAGCCTCGCGGAAAGCTACGGGCTGCATTTTGACCTCCCCAGGCTCAAGACTGAACTGACGGTCATGTACAACATGGCAAACTTTGAGGCAAGGAGCCCACCAGACCTGCTGCACTTTCTGACTCTTAAAGAGCTGACTGAGAGCATGCCGCAGCTGTATCACCTCACCTGCCTGGTGCTGACCATCCCTGTGTCCACCTCCTCCGTGGAGCGGTCTTTCTCGGCTCTGAAGCGCATCAAGACGCACGCCAGGAACAGTACTGGACAGGATCGCCTGGGAGCTTTGGCACTGATGTCCATAGAGAAAGGACTTCTTTTGGAGCTCAAATCAAAGGACAGACTTTATGACGCTGCCATCGCCCACTTCACAAAGAAAGACCGACGAATGGACTTCATGTTCATGTAAGGTAGGCCCATGTTATAATACAACTTGATTATTATTTCAAGGGATAAAGATTACTGGCCAAGTGGACATTCAGGAATTTGTATTTATTGCAGAGGTTGTCCCAGCGCAAATTGCCTTGAATTCAATTTGTAATCAATCAATCAATGTATCAAAGGTATCAGAAGTGTGTGGTTGGATTTTTTTCCCCCTCATGTTCACTTGTCTGTCCCTTTCCCTGTGGAGAATTAAGGAGGGATAGTAGTAAAAATTGTGACTTCAATGTATTTGACATCTCATTGCGCCGTGCGTAATTGCGCAGCGAAAGGCATTTGCACTTCATTGCAACTTTAAAAAAGTCTGTGTATTACCAGCTTTGTGTAACTTTTGAAATTGTATTGTAGATTGATGATGCTCATGAATCTATTTGTCAATATGTGAATGATTTGTTATGCGCCGCGATTTCATAGCGCTATCCATGGTGATGAAATGAGCCTCGCTGTCTGTGTCTGCAGCGTCACGGGGTGACATTCTGGGTGACCTAATTTTATATTTCCAGATTTTCCGTAGTTAATGTTGAGAATGTTTCTTGTTGCGGAGAATGTTATTGATGTTATGGTCTATTTGTTTACATCCTTGTCATCGTTAATTAAATTTGCACTTGTTAAACCCTTTTAATTAATTGTACTGTTGCTTTTTTCCGCGATGATTTCTTTTCTCGGCGGTGAGGTGAAGGCCCAGCTGTAGTGCTCACGGTTCGCCACTGCTTATACGTCATTACGTAACATCACGACAGCGTTCATGGGAAATGTCGTCAGTAGTGCCCAGGGAGCAAGAACAGTAGAGCGGCTCTGACTGACATGATTGCCTCATGCATCACCGGCCGAACTGGCTAGTAAGTTTTTATTAACACCCGCCAAAATGATTTTTAACCCGCATTTGGCGGGTTGGCGGGTGTTAATTTAGAACCCTGGACTTGACACAAAAACAAGATGATATCAGTTTCTGTTCCTCCCCTGTGAAAACTGTCTGTCTCAGCCACTGGTTGTATGAGACTTTTATCTCAGTCACTGTATTTAGTGTATTTCCTAATAAAGGAAATGTGTTGAAATGATAAGGATTATAATTTTGTCATAACGTGCTCTGAAACATAAAATCAGAAAGTTAAAACCTGCTCATCCAGAAGGAACCAGAACCACAGGTCTCTCTGAGGCCGTGACTCAGTGTGACCTGTGGACCTGAATACACAAAGACACTGAGGACAGTGGAGATGCAGTACAGACAGAACACCAGCAGGTGGCAGCACCGTCGGATCACAAGCTGGAGGGTGGAGACAAAGATTACTGAGATGAAGGAAGTGACTCCTGAAGCTACAGACACTTGGCTGCTTGTCTGTGTAGAAATAAAACTGAGAGAAACACTCAGCGTCCTCGTCAGGTGTCTCAGTATCTCGCATCTACTCAGAGTTCAGCACCTTCATCTACATGCTGTAGTCCCTTTGAACTATAACGTCTCTTTTAATACATGTGCTGTGACCTGATGTTGATCTGGTGTTGATCCGTCTTTATCTAGGCTAAATATCTAATGTGTAATTTCTCTAAACCAGCTTCCGTCTTTCCATCTCGTCACATCTTCAGGTGAAGGTTTAACACTTGACATGTTTGGTCTCATAGAACAACATTCTGTATATCTGCCAATATTCTCGACTGTAATTTTGAGAGACTGACTGAAAGACTTTTATTCTCTGAGTTAGAAGCTTCATCTTGACCTCAGATCCACTTCTTAATGTCTAAATGGATTTTGATTTCTTCAGTTTGATATCTTGAAGTCTGAGTGTGTTTCTGTGATCACATGTTCACCTGACTGTTGAAACAATGTGAAGCTGCTCTCTGAATGAAGCCAGCTGACCCAGTTATTTACTACATAATGATGCAGAAACTTTACAGCCTGAATCTTCTCAGTGGTTCACCAACTGAACAATCAAAGCTCTTCAAACTCAGACTGTGTGTGCAGACTGTGAACGATGCTCGGGCTCTTTATAGACTGCGGTTGCGGTTTAGTTTGTTCTTTATCTGCACTGAAGGGAGGTGTGTGTCGGTTAGCCACAACCAAACCAGAACAGGCCCAGTTTTCCATCTGACAGCTGAGCTGAACAGACAGAAGCACACCAGGAAAATAAGAAGTGATTATAAGTTACAGCTGCGACAAACAGAACACAGTCCAATAAACATAAATACAGTTTAAATAACAGTGAAGTCAGATATGACACTAAACAGGTGGAGGCTCTGTTCAACAGAAACATATGAATGAAACAAGTGTTGTGAACAACCCCTTAAACAATTAATCTTAATCTTTACGTTATTATTTTTTTCACGTATAAACTCTAAAAACATGCTCTAAATCTGACCTGTCCGTCTCTCCATAGCTGCAAAAGTCTTGTTAAGCTTCAACATGAAATAAGAATTGAAGCAGATGATTGAGGTGTCACGGCGGCTGTGGCTCAGGGGTAGAACCAGTGTCTTGTTATCAGAAGGTCGCTGGTTCGATTCCTCTGGTCTGCATGCTGAAGTGTCCTTGGGCAACATACTGAACTGCATGTCGAAGTGCAAGATACTGAACCCCAAACTGCTCCTGATGTGCTGGTCGGCACCTAGCATGGCAGCCACCACCATAAGTGTATGAATTACTGCAAGTCACTTTGAACCAAAGCGTCTCTGAGGCCGGCTGGTTGGTCTGGTGTGAAGGTCTACCTCAGTGACGAGTAGAGGACCTCCGGCTCCGACTTCAACCCTGAACAAACAAACAGACAAACTGATTCAGTTCATCAGGTTGCGGGTGTCGCCTCACACCCATCATATGTTGTTCCTCATGCAACACACAAATTAATCAATAACAACTGATGAACCCGTGATAATTATTTATTATGATGTATAATAAGATCCAGTTTACATTGGATCACTTTGGGGCACCATCCTTGAATAAAGGAAGAAGTTTTCCAATATCACTCATTGATCACCAGCTATTTTAATAATGGAAGCTTATTAATCAAAGCTTAGCTTAGCTTAGCATAAAGACTGGAGCCAGACTGTCCAAAGCTGGTTTATAAATACAGATCAGCTGTACCTCTGGTCCTCTTTGTCTTCTTGTCTTTGAAGACGACTTGTCCATAACTGACGTCTTCTGCTGGTCTCACTGCAGAGTAAACCACAGCTTGATTGTTCTCTGCAACACAACAACACATCCTCATTACATGACGGCACGTACAACAACTGACACAGAGCTGCTGCTGCTGCTGCTGCTGCTGTCCCACTACAGTAATCATTATTCAGTATTAAGGTTTTATGATTCTACTGTGATTAATAACAACACTTCTTCTCATGTATTGTTGGAACTAGGTTAGACATGTTTTTAGTTCAGTTAAGACAGAGTTGTTATCCTCAGAGAGGATGCATCAACATGTTGACTTATCAACATGTCAAACAACACAAACCAGCTTTTCTATCTGTTATACTTTTGGAAATATTCAGCTTTTTCTGCAATGTTGTTCCGTTTCAGTATGAAGAAACTGTTCAGCTGTCAGAGTGTCGGGCTGGTGGGAGGCTGGATGTAGCCTGTGGTTTTCTGTTTTATACACATTAAAGAAAAACAAAGCATAATGTCATCTGATTTGGTGTACATGTGTCTGCTCCTGTAGATGTATGTATGTTCATGTCATGTGTTTATATCACATCAGCGTGCTTCAATAAAAACATCTTGATATATTCAGAGCAGCTGTACCTCTGGTCCTCTTTGTCTTCTTGTCTTTGAAGACGACTTGTCCATAAGTGACGTCTCCTGCTGGTCTCACTGCAGAGTAAACCACAGCTGGATCGTTCTCTGCAACACAACAATACATTCTCATTACATGACAACATTTACGACCAGCAGCTTGTTTTCTCTCTGTGTGAAACAGGAAGTTAACTGTGATGACCACAAAGCTGCTCGCTTCGACTAAAATAAGTGACACAGTAACCACAAGGCTCAAAGCATCACCATTAGTCGTTACAGAAGTCACCAGCTTCACTGGAACCTGCAGGAGGAAGTTGATCGTGTGCTTTGATACGCAGAGTGGAAAAAACCTACAATAATATCAGAGTTCAGAAACAACATGTTCCTCGTCTGCTGATCCGTCTCCTCTTCATATCCACCGCTCTCATAGTTAAAGTTAAATGAATTACATTATCGTTAAAGCAAAAAGCTTTAAATCCCTGAAGTGTCTGAGATTTGTCACCTGAACATGAATGCTGATGGTGGTTTAAAACTCTCTGGTGTTTTCATGTTGTGACTTAGTTTGACATGTGGTCAAATGTAAAACATGAGTGTGAACTGGCAGTGGGAGGAAGTTCTGCCTGTCAGCCTGAATCCAGTTTACAGACCCTGAGGATGGACACAGATGTTTCAGGGGTAAACTTCCCTTAAACAACTTATTTTATGAGACATGATGTTCCAGCAGCAGTCGCTCAGTAGTTGTGTTGAAACTGGTGGGAAGCCAGTGAGGGATCTCATCCTCATAAGCACTTTTATTTATAACTTCTGTCTGTGAAAGTGCTGTTTCATTGAATTCTGCTCCTAACATGTGTCCACTAATCTTTCTCTGACATATTATACTCGTGTTTGTTCATGACAGAGACAAAGCAGAGCAGCTGTACCTCTGGTCCTCTTTGTCTTCTTGTCTTTGAAGACGACTTGTCCATAACTGACGTCTTCTGCTGGTCTCACTGCAGAGTAAACCACAGCTGGATCGTTCTCTGCAACAGAAGAACAATATGAACACACATTATCTGTCATGCAGGGTTATAATACGGTTGATTAGGGAGTTCTTAAATATCAGCAACAGTTTTCCTTTTTAACACCTCTTGAAATACAACAGTTCAAATTTAAACTGGACGACCACGAACACGTTATACTGACGGGTCACTCCACCCATCAGAATAGTGAGAAACATCACCAGCTTCAGTTCACAGTTTACTGGAAACAGCAGGAGGAAGTTGTTGTTGTGGTTTGATTTGCAAGATTAAAAGATCTTCTTCTTCTTTTTGTGTCTTTAAAGCTGGTTGGTTATATGACAGTTTCCCATTAAAAGAATAAAACACAAAAAACATAAAGTATGTTTAAGGTCAGTTTGATATAAAGTCAAGTTCATTTAGTTTGTTGAGATTGTTCTCTGTTATATCTTATAAACCGCAGAGTGACGAAGGAAACACGTCCTGTTCTTTGTTTCTGTGTTTAATCTCTTATTTGATCTTAACGTATAATTCAGTGATATTCTGTATTTAGTCAACAAATCAATAATTCTACCTTCAGATTAACACTGAATCAAGCGTTAGTGACAGTGGTGAGGTCAAGTGTCTGCACAGAGTTTGAATCTGGCCCAGGTCTGGTTTATAGGTTTACTCTGGGCTGACATGTGGACATGGAGCCGTGCCGTCATTCCACACAGTATCTGGACCACAACAAGTTTTGTTTCTGGGTCAGTATCAGTCAATTTGTCTCGATTATGTATTTAAACAAATGTCATTAAACTGTGTTTATGTTGGTGGGAAGCCAGAGAGGGATCTCATCCATGAAGACACTTTATTTGTAACGGTTGTCTTTATAAGTTCTGTTTTAGTTAATTGTGTTGATAAACAAATTATAACTGTGAAGAACTTGTAACTGATAACAGTTCTGTTATTGTAGCTGAATTCATTAAACAATTGTTTTTCTCGTATTTCAATAATATCGTATAATCAATAATTAAAACTTTTTGTTTGAGAAGTTATCTGATTATTTCATGTAATTATTCATCTGATTTGATTCATTTAATATGAAGTCACATAGAGTGTAAATGTGAACAGTAACAACATGTGACTGCAGAGAAGAGATAAAGAGTATTTTTACTTTATTACTATCTACCTTAAATAAATAGTTTATAGTTCATGTATATTATTTCTTCTTGTTAACAGTCCTGCAGTGAAACATGAGCAGGACCACCTTCAGCTGAGGTGTTTTCATCAGAAACAGGAAGCAGAACGACCACAGAGCCGTTAGCTTCTGTTAGCAGATTCACCACAGGAAACAAACGGACAGAGCGCTAACACAACACACAGTATCATCACCTGAAACAGACCAGCTACTGTCTGAACCTTTGTGGAGTAACAAACATTTACTTTAGTTTTAGTATCACCAACACACTTTCTTACATATTCTATATAAATATAAATGTGCTGATATCATGTTACAAATGTCCTCATGGTGTCGAGCTGAGCTGTGGTCCTCACAAAACACAAGAACAAGAACACACACACACACAAAATGTAATCAATTAAACCATCTTTACCTCTGCTCCGTCTGATTGGCTGTTCTGGGGGACGTGATATCCTAACACCACTGTATGTGATGTCATCTCTGATGTCATCACCTCCTCCTTCTTCTGCTGCTGCTGCTGCTGCTAAAAGGACATAAAATTCAATTTTGAAGTCTAAAGACGATCAAAAGCTCCAGAGCTGAACTGATGAACAAGAATCTGAATAAATGTTTGTCTTCAGGAAACAGTTGTTACAGTTTATATGTGTAATGATTTGTGTGACACACTCACCTCTGAGATGTTCATATAAATGTGAATATCAGCAGAAAAATACCATTTTAACACCAAAGGTGTAGTTGTTGGGAAATAATCTATTGGGGGCAAAATAACCGCTAACTGCTGCTCACTATTCTCACTGGCTATAATGACTACCAGCTGTTAGCATGTAACTTGGTTAGCGTTGGTAAATGAATTGGTAAATAAGCTGTTTAAAGGAATATATTCACATGTTACTGTGAACTGAGGATTGATTTGGACCGAACCAGAAGTGACTGTGGAGACAAACCAGAACTTTTCTGGTGACTCTGATTCAGTTTGTGTGCAGTCTGAATGAAGTGAGTCAGACGACGAGTTAACGAGCAGATTAAACTGGTCTGAGTTCAGTCAGAGACACAAACTGGAGTTCAGACTGTGGACGCTCGTATTTTTCTGTTTATAATGAAAATAGGAGTCAAAATATTTCCTTTCTTCACATTTATAAGTTTATTTTGTTGACTTATTGGACTCAGGGGTGAACTGGCTGCTTTTACATCTCCAGCTGAAACTAGGCCCGCCTTCCTCTGCCTCTGATTGGTTGGTTTTGTTGGTTGCATTCTCTATGCTAGCTGGTTAGCATGCTAACTTCAGTAGACATCTCTGTAACACAGAACAGAGACGCCTTTGACAGAACGTCAACACTGTTGTTTCTTCTCACTCTGGTCAAATCTCAGCCTGCAGAAGTGAACTGCAGCAAATACGACAAATAATGAGAGACAATATATGTTGTGTCTGAATGTTTCTAACCTTTAGGTTTCCTGTTGATGGGCCATCTCCCCCGTAGATGCTGCACAAACAGAACAATCACAACAACCACAGCAACCAGCAGACTGGGTAGAATAACTGAAACAGTCAACATCACCGGGTCAGGAGGAGGAGAAGATGGTGAAGAAGTTGTCGCAGCAGGTTTCTCTAAAATAAACAAAAGATTCTCATCAACAACACAGAAATCAAATGAATTCATTCAGTCATTTCACTGCAGAGAGAAACCAGATCAGACTAAGAAAGTGAACTTGCTCCTGTCTGGTCTGTTCCTCTTGTTCTAT
>CAEMYA010000721.1:18966-29463 GCA_903131615.1 Diplodus sargus | reverse complement strand
GCTGCTGGTCTGAGTTCAGTGTTTCTCTTGTCTCTTGGCTCTGTAACTCACTGCTGCTGGTCTGAGTTCAGTGTTTCTCTTGTCGTTGGCTCTGTAACTCACTGCTGCTGGTCTGAGTTCAGTGTTTCTCTTGTCGTTGGCTCTGTAACTCACTGCTGCTCTCAGAAACTCCAGACATGAACATTTAGGAAGCGTGCAGACGAACAGGAACACAGATGAAGTGTGTTTTACTCACCGAGCAGCCACAGCAGACATGATTCCTCCATGTTGAGTCCTGGTCATCTGAGCTCAGCAGCATGTAGCAGTCAGACCAAGTCGACGCTCCTCCTTCCTCGTTGGTGTCTGTCAGTGTTTCTGTCACACATTTAACAGGAAACAACTTTTCTGTTCAGTGTGTTTGTACATAGTGAGAAACAACAGGGTCAGACAGAACTGATGGTCTGTTATATATGTATGTGTATATATATATATATATTAGGGCTGTCAAAGTCAAGCGTTAATAACGCGTTAACAATGCGTTAATGCAACGTCCTCTTAACGCCGTTAATTTTTTTAACGCGCGATTAACGCTCAGTATAAAAAAAACAAATACATTTAAAAAAAGGCGCATTGTATGATTTACGGCCGTCGGCGGCACCTGTAGTCTTGATACAGAGAGTAGCAGAAGAATAAGAAAGGGAATCAGAAGAAGAAGCAGGTTGGCGGTTCGTTAAAAACACGTTTGACTGAAAAGCGGCACTCGCTGCAAACTCCTCATCTCTGCTGTCACTCACGGTGGCGGACATTTGTTTCTCCATCGCCCTGATCATTTAGCGGGACTCTCTCTCCTGGTGCCCGTTTGCTGATAACTCATCCCCGCATGTTTATCTCAGGCTCCTCGCTAGCCTTCTTCCTCCCTCCAGCAGGCAGCCTGGCCCTGCTGCTGTCCTCCTCGGACAGACGCTGAAGCTCCGTTTCTCTCACTCTCTTCTGGTCGACAGAGAAACGTCTAGCGGCTGCTTCTCCCGAGTTTTCCTCTGAATATATCACAACAGAAAGTTTGAATTTCAAGTCGTACTTTTTATTGTTTTGCTGCACCGGAGCCATGGCGATCATCAGTGTGATACTGACTGACAGAAAGCAGCACACTGCATGAAAAAGGCCCCCCCTCGCCAAAAGCAGACAACCCTGGATTTATTTTCCTGCATGATTTGAAGTGTTGAATAAACATTTTCATAATGCAAGCATATTTGACCTTTCTTATGTTGTTAAAAGTATTAAGAACATGAAAAAAATACATTAAGGTACATTTAGAACAGAAAGAAATGTGCCAAAAAAATTGCGATTAATTTGCAATTAATCGCGAGTTAACTATGGACAAAATGCGATTAATCGCGATTAAAAAAAATAATCGTTTGACAGCCCTAGTATATATATATATGTTAGTGTGACTCCGTCTTTTCTTTAAAGATGCCCACTTAAGCCATAGAGTCCAAGCAAATAGTTGACGCGTGCTTCAATTTTTACCATTTACTGAGGCTTTCTTCAGTTATACAAAAGCGCATAAAAAGCACAATAAAAATAAAATAACAGTGGTCCAAAGCACGGTCAAAAACTGGGGTGCTCTCAAGGCTCCACAGCTTCACCTAAAAAATCGAACAAGCACAGGCAAGCCTGTTAACTGTACAGCCATTTAGAGGCCAGGGCTGTTCAGGCTGACTGTAATTGGAATCCTAATTAAGCATGATGCAAGGAAACTGTGGAGTCATCTATTCTCAACAAAACAAAATACACAGTTATTCTGTTACAAATGGCACAAACAATATATATGATGTACCGGTTCCCCGTAAGTCAGCAGCCAATAGGACTCTACAGAGCACTCCACAGCTCCAGGTCCCCTGCAGCTGGTCCACAGGGAGAAGTCTGGGTCAGATGGTACCAGAAGAGATCACTGAGCCAAGGAGCTTCTCTGATGGACTTTTATTCGACTTCTGTGAATCAGTTAGTTTTCGTCTTCACTGACTGTTGATATAAATAATATAAGTACTAATGTCATGTTGTTGTAATGGTGAGCAGCGTCCTACATGTTGTTCTTATCAGGTCCAGTATTCAGGCCCAGGGTTCAGGTTAGGAGATGCCCATTCATTGTCAATACAAAATGGAATGGCTCCAGAATTCCATGTCGTATTTCAATCTACTAATGAAGAAAACGGAATCTGGAATTGCGCAATACCAGATTTTTATTCCCAATTCTCGAAATGGCCACTAGGTGGCAGTATTGCAATTTTTATTGTCAAATCCAGATTCCAATCCAAATTAGTAGATTCCATCGACAATTCCCAAACATCAAATTTACAACTACTTATACATAAAAAAGAAGTGATTCCCCTAAATCAGTGCCTCTATTGAATATACTGTAAGTCAATATAAGTGTGGGGGATGGGCCCTATTGAGATTTGGATATCTAAAACACATGGCTATGTCATTTTAACTACAAAGTGAGTACAGCAATGGGACTAAGTGTGTCTTGTAGCACTGTGACCCAGCTCCTCCATGACCCTTCACCTTTCAAAAATTCAAAGGTCAAATTTCAACTTGGTCGTAGGATGACGAAACACACGTTTTCTGAAAGCTTGGAGGAAGGAGGTCTCAGCTGTACCTCTCTCTAACTTCAGTATTGTTCAATATGGAAGCTAGAGGCCACCAAAAGTACAAAAGTCCATATTTTTAATGTCCTGTATCATTGGAGCACAAGCAGCTAGAACTCTGAGAAAAGCATCACTGCGGAGCACTCTGGACCCTCTACAAAGGCAGTGGGGTGAGATGAAGGTGGGACGACATTTGGGACAAAACATGCTCCAAACCATGTCCAACTCCTGTCATTGCCTGCCCTTTAGTTGGTGACAATAGAACCCTGGGCAGAAATCCCCTATGTTGTTTAGACACAACATGACTTGGCGTTGAAAATGAGAGAAATTTCAATGTGAATATATACAAATTAGAATCATGGAAACCTGCTTTTTTATGCTAAGGGTTAGCGATAGGAAGTGCCAAAATTTCACACATTGTCCGCCGATGCAAGGCATATCGCATATCTTAATATCAGCTTGATCGGGTGACGTTGAAAAATCCACTCAGGAAAGGTCCTCTGGAACTCGATTTTGCCTTCTGAGTTAGGTTTGGGGGATGGGAAGCTTAAATTTTGGAGCCTATGAACACTCATGAACCTTGAGGCCCTGTTGCCAAACAAGGTGAATGGGGCTAACTTGGCCATACTGCATCGTAGAGCCACAATCCAAGCATCGACGGAAAGGTCTCATCGACCTGAGTCGCCCCGTGTGTGAATCGTGGCTCTAGTCCCTTCCTGTTGGGAGCTACTGGGCAGCAAATGTTCCACTTTTCTACTTGTTAAAGTGCTCAATGGAAGCAGCCAGGTGTGAGAAAAATAAATATTTTGAAAGCTCTCGAGGAGCTTTATAACATATAACATGTAGATGGCGCTGTTTTCTGGAGCAAAGTCTTTAATGGAAAGAGATATAATAAAGGGATATTCTGAAACGCCTCGAAGAGACGACCACAACGATACCCTGACTGTCTTTCGTGATGTAGCATTAATGCTAATACAACTCCACTTCCAGATTCTATAGCTTCCTATCTACTAGATGGAAATATGGAATATTCCATATTTTTGTCTAATAGATAGGAAGATGGAATATTCCATTTTTTCTCTTGCTTCGAGGAGGAGGGAGGATGAAGATGAGGAGGAGGAGAGCCAGCCAGGGCCGAGGAGGAAGAGGAGGAGGAGGATGAAGGAGGACATGAGGCTGCAGAGAAGATGGAGAGGCTCTTCTCTGCTCCAGAGGACAATCCTGACATTAAATCTGTTGTTATTTAGTTAATGTATGAGTTCTTTTTAAATTATTTGTTCATAATTGTTCATTTTATATAATTCATTAAAAAAAAATATTGTTGTATTGTTGCACGTTGTCTGTTCCATTCAGTATTTACAGCTTAAGTACAATTTATAACAGCAAACGGCATCAAGTGCTACTTTTCAGGGACAACAAGGGATTGAATGTTTTATTTTATTATTAAGGTCTTAACATTTACAACTATTTACAAAATGACAGCATAAATAACCATTTACAGATTATTATTACCTATTAACAAAAACAATTATTATTAAAAACAATATTAAACAGTACCAGATGATGTACAGTAACAGGCTGAGCAGGAGTCCCTGCAGTGCTGCTGGGCTGGATGGTGTCAGTGGAACATCATCTGGGTCGGTACTCAGGGTGTTTGGGGGTCCAGTCTCCTCTGTCCACCACATCCTCCATCAACTGGGTCTGCAGTTCCGACTCTATCGAAGGCTGCCATGTCATAAGAATGTTTTAAGAAAGAGGCAAGAATTATAATTTCATAATATAATTATAATAATCATAATCATAATAAATTACAACAAAGAAAAATATCTACCAACATTTTGAATACAAAGCCTTTAAAATCAAAATAAAACCGTATGTGGCGATCAGCGGTTTATATGTCAGTATTAACGTATTAATGACCCCAAACTGTTAGCTAGCTAATAATGATAATATTGATAACATTACTGTCGGTTCAATAACAGGTTTACCTCTCCACGGTCCTCTCAGCCGGAGATAAACCAGCCGCTTCTCCTCTTCCTCAGCATGGAGGAGGATTAAAAAGGAAATCAGGAATTCCTGAAGCTCAAACAGAACTGACAGTCAAACTTTACTCTTCTTGTCACTTTCGCGGACCTGGGCTGTATAATTAGTGACGTACAGGTAGGGGCGGGATCACCTCGCAACCAGGAAATGCTCCGAAGGCTAGACTGTCCCATTTCACAACAGGCTGACGCGGCCTGCAGGTCTCTCTGAAGGACCCTGCCTTTGCTGGAGGCGAAGGATGGGTCCTTGAAGGATGCTGCCCCTGAATTTGGACACAGCCACTGACTCAGCACTGCACTGTACTACATCAGCGGCCGGCTGGTACCGCCATCGCTGAGAGCAAACAAATATCGCTCAGTGTAGTCGCGGCTCTTCTCTCTTCTGGAGCCTCAGACAGCGAAAACGCTCTTTTGCGAAAACGCACATGTATTGCATCGTTTTGGCCGACCATACGGATCCTGAAAGAGCACTTTTTTGAAACCGGGTCTCAGGGTGGAGAAATCCAAAAACGCAGCCCTCCCGTGTTCATGTGGACGGCGAATCCGCATACTTTCCAAAACGATGACGCCATCGCCCCACCCCGCGACGTCTCATAACAACAACAATGGTGGACTACATGCTCGTGTTCGTGCCGCAGAAGATATTGAGCCTTTCTTGCAACTTACTCGACTTGTAGTTGAGTGTGAGTCGCAGCAGCAGTTCGACCTCATTACCGGTCCACACAAACGATTCTGGTTTCCTTGCACTCGCCATTTTCAGCTTCTTCTTGTTGTGTTCGGTTTCTCCGTCTACTGTCTGTTTACAGCGCGCAAGCCTAGTGCGCATGCTCCGTGTCTTCTTCTTCGTTTTTGGTGAATGTCAAGCGCCACCTATAGGCTGGAATATGAACTACAGCGTTTTCGGTCGTTTTCAGTGGATCCGTGTGGACGCAAATATTCTTGAAATGATGCCGAGGAAGACGGAGAAGAAAAAAGATCGTTTTCACCCGTCTGGAAACAAAAACAAAAAAACCACATGTATGCGCTTGTATGTTCTTACCCTTACCACTTATGTAGCCTACTTATAGTATCCTTGATAAATAGCAGCTAAGATGCTCAGACGAGGGCTTGATAATTTGTATTAATTTGTTTCATTCTTACTTTATCAACAGTGACATGTTGTGGTTCCTTTCTTGTGACAAATGTAGATGCCTAAATGTAAATAAAGCATTACATTTAGAGTATTTATCAGACACTTTTGTCCAAAGCGATTTACAATAAATCATACAAACATTCAAACACTGGCGGTGGTGGCGGCCATGCAAAACCAGCACATCAGGAGCAGTTTGGGGTAAAGTGTCTTGCCTAAGGAAACTTTGACATGCAGACCAGAGGAATCAAACCAACAACCTTCTGATAACAAGATGCTGTCTCTACCCCTGAGCCACAGCCATATAATCTGAGTTTATCTTATTCACTGTAGGACCCTAGAATGTAACTGTGTTGTGTTTCTATGATGATGACCTCAATGAGAAAAAGAAACAGAAACAGGTTTAAACTAGGGCTACCAGGCGATTAAAAAAATTAATCTAATTAATTACAGGATTTGTAATTAATTAATCTAATTAATCGCATTTTAATCTCATATCTGCTAAAGGTACCCAAATAAAGAATTCGAATTCTAGGACATTAGAAAATTGTATTGCATGACTAATCAATTGAATACACTAAGAAGAGAAGAACTTGCCGTTCAAAGGCCCGAGCAACAATGTGCTCGCCTCGCTCCCCTGAGTCGCGTCCATGTCTGCTGTCACTCTGCTTTGACTAGCGACTCGGGCTGTAACGATACAACAAACTCACGATTCAGTTTGTATAACGATTTTTGACCCACGGTTCGATACAAACCTTGATTTCTTTTTTCTTTCTAAATTAAACATTTTATTTATGTAACATTTCAATAACTTATGTATGTGATACTTGTCTGACAGTATCAGAGGTGCAGTATTGTGGAGGGCGTGTCTATAAGATGGTCTGTTAACTGCACAGATCCTTCACTTAATACAGAGAAATGTCCCACAAAACAACATTACAGAACCAAACTAAGGTAACGTAGTAACTAACTGTCTTTGGCAACAAGTTAAAAATACCACAGCTGTACGTGGAGAAGCGTCCTTCCTCCCGCCCGTCCTACAGACTCCTCGTCACATTTCTGCCCAATAAACAGCGTCTGTCACCGGCAAAAACACTTTACCTCACCGAGTGTTTCTGATGAAAAAAAATCTCTGCAACGGTCAGCCCTCCGGACCGAGACTTCAGTGAACTTTACCCCGGAAGATAGTCTCCGTCGGTTTTGATTGACAGGGAGGGAAGACACCGGGAAACCCCTTGAAAACACACACACACACGTCATCATCATGACGTGTACCGTCACGTCTCTTCAGGAGCCGCAGCGCCGGCTTTCTGTGTGAATTACACAGCGGTTCGTCTTTACAGCAATGTTTCGCTCTGTGTGAACGAACAACGGCGGACAATTGGCGAACGACCGCTGCGGTGTTAATGTGGTGTTACTTACAGCTCAGAGGGCTGATCTGGACTGGAAGTTGTGTCGCGATTCTGCCTTCTCACAGGGCGAGACAGGTTCGTGGATCTGAGTGTCGCCATTTCAGCTTCGAAGACAAGTTCCTCAGTGCTACAGTGACGTGCCACTGCCAAGTAGCCTACAGGTCATTCAATGAGCCAAATTTAAAATGCTCGCGGATTGAAGTGCCACTCAGAATCTCAGAATTAATTGCGTTAATTTTTATAACGCGTTAATTTGCAGTGTAATTAATTAATTTAATTAACGCGTTAAACTGACAGCCCTAGTTTAAACCTTTCAGACAAAATGTTTTCACTGTGTTCACTCTGACTGCTGCTTCCTGAACAGTGTTGCCAGGTGGGAAATGTAGGATTATCGTACCAGAGACATAAAATTATCGTATTTTGAGGGAAATTATCGTACATCCGTCATAACCAAAATAATAAGTCTATAGATGCACTATAGTCACTCCAGTGTTGAATAGCGTCTAACAGGCACTCAGTACAGAATGGATTCATCACAGTTGCGTTAGGCTAACGTGTCCCCCATAAAAAATGATGGGTGGGAACTAATGAGCCAAATCATGAGGCCTGGAGGCCACCTACTGTTAGGAAACAGACATAGCACCAGGTTTACTTTTTTGACAAAGAGAAACAGTATTTATGATAACTGACAAGAAAATAAAGATCTGGCTTCACATATTGAAATTTTATTTTCGGAGTCTGTCCTCAAAAATGACAGCAACTAATAAAATAAACAAAAACTTGTGCAAAGTGCAGACTTAAAAGTGCCTGCTACCAGGTTATAACTTAAAATAAAGTGCATATATAACCTGGCTATATGATAACCTGGAAAAGAGGTAACCAAAATAATAAATTAATAACAAAAAATAAATAAATGAAAAAACAACAGGCCAAGGGGTACATGTTTTTTTCTGAGTGAACCAAAATCCCAACATCTAATGTTGACAAAAAGCTAAGTGGTATGTAGCCCTAAACGCCTCGGTCTTCATAAGCTGTCCAGTCTGCGTCAGTCATGTCACGTCTCCACCTTTGGCGGTTTTCTGAATAAAATGGAGAGGAGACTATTGTTTAGATTAATTACATATTACATTACATGATAGATGACTAGAACCCTGTTCATAATGTGCATGAAACAGTTTAGGCCATCAGCTAGGCTAATTAAATAAGTAATTATGCTTACCTTAAAGTTCAATCTCCAGCTCTGAGTCACTGAGTCTGCTGCATCCTGCTGGGTGGGGACAGTCATTTTACTGTATAGATTTGATGTTGTCATGGACCGCAGCATTGTGGTTGTTGGCTTAAAATTGGCACACCCACCTGCCATCTTCACACACTCTGATGTTTGCATGAGCCCATTAAGGGTGCCTGTGATAAGTCGGTTTCGTGGTTTTGTTTTGATTAGATTTACCTTGGAAAACACACGTTCACAGGATGCATTTGAATGAGGAACCACTAGTGCATCAAGGGCAAACTCTCCCAGTTCCCTGAACACCCTTCTTGCCCCAAGGTCCTCCAAAGTGGAGAGATGGTGCCAGAATTCATCCACAGTCATTGTTTTAGTGTCTTTATTAAGGGTCACAAGAGGCAATCTCCTCCACTGGTCATCGATGGCTTGGAGACGGTCAGCATCTGTTGAGTCAATCAGACGTGGCAATACCCTCATGAGTGGAAACAGAGAGGGATACTCAGCTCGTGCTCTTGCATCGGTCGCTGTGGCAGGAGACAGGCATGCAATGTGGACCAAGAGGCCATCATCAAAGTCAAAGCGTTTATTCATTTCTCATGTAAGAAATGAGTGCATGATAAATATTCTCAGCAGCATTCAATCTGGCATCAATCCACTGGTCAGTGAAAAAAAGCCGGAGGGCTTCCCACTGGGCGGATATCCTTGTGACAACTTCAGTCAGTGACAGCCATCGTGTCTGGGAGGGCTTCAGTATTCTGTGGGGTTCAACATGGCAAAAATCCTGAAATTCAAGTTCAGCCACACGTTTAGCAATGTTTTTAAAATATCCATAAATGTGTCTGGCTAAATCTTCGCACTGGCGAGGAAGCTGCTTGCACGCCTCACTGGCACACAGGTGTAAGGAGTGACAGATGCAGCGATGTATGGTGATCCGTGGCAAATCGTTTCTTAGACAACTGGAGACAGAGTTGTGTCGTCCCATCATTACAGCCATCCGACCCAAACCCCACAATGTTTTGAAGTGGGACGCCTGCCTCTGTGAATGATTTCATCAGTTCTTCGTACAGCCTTTCTGCAGTGGCTCCCTCTCTGACAAGATGTCTGTTTTCTTCTGAAAAGATCTGCACCTGCTTCCAAAAGCGGGTCTGAATCCTGTTTGTACCCTCATCAAAAAAAACGAACCACAACACAGAGCGTTTTGACATTTCCAATGTCAGTTGATTCATCAATCAGGATGCTGAATTTTTTTCTCATCAGGATTTCTGACAGACTCTCAAAATAGCAGTCACCAATAACATGCTTTGCTATGGCAGTTGCCTTTGTGCGGCCAAGTGAGATGTTTTGTGCCATTTTCGAGTCACTAAATATGTCCTTGATAACATCCACCAGATGGTCTGTGGCCCTCATTGCGATGTTGTGCTCTGCTAATAACCCTGCCAGCTTGACTTCTGCGGTCTTTACTGCTGTTTCCAGCTTCTCCTTTTCTGATGTTCTTTGCAGGCATTGTGTTATGGATTTTTGTGTTGGCGCTAGATTTTTTTTCTTTCTCTTTGTGTTTTTTGGATTTGCTGTGGTTTTTTTAATACAGTTAATTTGGCCACCAGCTCTGTCTTGCAGCAACGGCAGAAAGCTTTGCTTTCCGAGCCTGCAACAGGTCTCAACCACCCGGCGAATTGGCTCTCCCACTCTTTTCTGTAAGTTTGTAGGCGATGCTGCTTAAGCCCCCCACACACCGCCCAGACGTCCAACTGCCTTATCCAACCACTCTCCGACCACCCCGTTGCCTCTTGTCTGACCCGTTCGGCAGAAAAGTTGCACTGAAACACACCGCTTCGACGTGCTGCCTACTCCACAGCAGCGTGTACGTTCTGCGCTTGCGCGAGATGCAATAAGCGGCTGGCGCTTGTGTTGTGAGTTGTAAACGAGAGGCTTATGCACGCTAGTGTTGTGTCGGTCGCGAACGTGTCGTTCAAAAGAACGAATCGTTTGAGTGAACGAAGTGAACGGAATCACTTGAGGAACTGATTCGTTCCTTTCTCAGTTCAGTTGAGCTCAGCAGCGA
>CAEMYA010000720.1:422162-434230 GCA_903131615.1 Diplodus sargus | reverse complement strand
TGTTTATTTTTAAGCTTTTTTTGTTTATCCCCTTCCATGATAAGTACAGTACAGTTTTTTTTTTATCTTAATGTTCTTCAAAGGGGATAAATATACCACCGGTTGGGAGCGGGTTTTTTAAGCTGCCATTCGCTTCAGCGCCACCGGAAGTCCCAGAATATTACATTTTTAAGTTATTAAATAATAACTTCCTGCAGATTTGCTTCAAAACAGGAAGTGTTGTATACCTCCACATTGGTGTGGTCTAATGACATGAAACTCAGGATATTACTTCCCCATGATCCCCTGTGGCCCTGTGCAAAATTTTAGGCAATGACCAGAAGGTGGCGCTCTTTAAAGCAAACTATTTTATATCTCAACATCTGCATCGGATTGACACGAAACTTTGTTTACTTAATGTCAGTGCCTTCTTGAGGAGAGCTTATGAAGGGTTTACCAATTCGACATTAGATGGCGCTGTGGTGCCACTTTAATTTTATATTTGGCCCTGTGCCCACACCATAACACTTATGGAAATGAAATTCATAGAGGTGCTATAGAATGGCCCCTGTGACTCAATCACCAAAAAAATGACCAGCAGGTGGCGCTATTTTCAATGCAAAAGCCTTTTTCGCTCATAACTCCCACTTAATGTGTTGCACATTATTAAACCTCATACCTATTTGTTCCCTGAATTCAGCTGAATTGTTTGATGTAGGCCCCGCCCACTTTTGCAGTAACTTTCCATTCGCAAAATTGCAAACAATGAAAAACCTACTTTTTCGAACTCCTCCTAGTGATTTGACCAATTTGCACCAAACTTTGCATGTAGCATCTGTAGATCCTCCTGACAAAAAGTTGTCAAAAGAAATTTCATAGTCCATAAACTGCCCAAAATATAAATGACACATTCCTGCATATTGTCTTGAAAACAGAAAATCTTGCATATCTTTACAAAATACTGTTTGATTATCACATAAATGTTCATCATTGTGTACTATGGCCTGATGAGGCTTTGTCTAAAATTTGGTGCAAATCGGCCCATAGATGGCACTCTGGTCGCAGTTGAATCATTGTGAATGAAAAGTAAATGGGGAAATCTTCAAATCCTCTTCAAAACTCATCAACTTTCAACCTCTCCTTGTCCCTCATGCTTTGAGCTAGAGACACCGTTCCAGCTTTCAAAGAGTCAGAAGACTTGGCTTGGCAGGCTGTTGGACATGTATTCAGCTTTTAAAAATCTTTTACGGATTTGAAATCATCACAGTTTTAGTTTCAAGGATTTTTAGGCCATCTTCTGATTTTATAATGGGTGTGTAATGCATGAGCTAGAGTGTGTGACATCATCGCTAGAGTAGAGAGAAGCTACAAAAAAATATTTTGGCCATTAAATTATTTTCCAAAAATGGCAGGAGTTTGGGAGGCGTTTTCTCATTCATTCTTTTGGGAACATTTTCTACTTTGCCTCTGCTACTGCTACAGCATGTGTGCAGCCACAGAAACTGTAAGAAAGCTCTACAGGTAAAGGTGCAACAGCACCCTCTATTGGTGCAAAGACAACTAGCAGTGAACAAGTCAGGACATGCTCAGTCACACTGAAATGCAGCAGACCAGTCAGTGAGCAGATCCTGTGAAGCTGCATGGACTTTCTGTGTGTTTCTCTTATGATGTGTGCATTCTTGAGGAATTGTAAGTGGTTTCTGCTTGTAGTTATGGATAATTTGATCACTATTGCAGTTTGTGTTATTTTACATGGAAATATGTTGTGTGAGTTTGAGTTAGCTCAGTAGCCTGTGTCTCAGTAGAAGTTAGCTGCACTTTGCTTGCGCTGCAGCTACATTTGGACAGTGAGGACTTAATGATAAATATTTCGTTTGTAATGCCCATTTTCCAACTCAGTCTATTTGTTGAGATTGTGACCACGCTTATTAGAGTTTAAAGGTGAATTATTTACTGTGGTTAACAGTCAGTATACAAAGCTATCATGCTGTTCAGCAGTCTATAGGGTCAAACACAGTACTCTCTCATTATTTGTTCTTTATGTAGATTGCAGGGAGTTCTTCTGATTTCAGCATCCATTGTTTAATACCGGCAGGAGGAGCAGACCACCAAATCATAGGAAAAACGTCCTCATCGGAAGGTGTTGCGTTGACAAGCCCGGCGGCAGCATGCGTCAACAGCAGCTGCTTGCAGCTTTAATTTTAGTTGTGTTTTATATTTTAAATAGATGTGTTTTCCCAATGATTGCATGAGCTTTTCTTTTTTTAACAATGTGTCTTTAAAATAAAGTTTGACTCTGGTTCATTCACAAAAAGACCCGAGGTTACATTTTGGAGAGTTTCACTTTAAATGTCAGGAAAATGAATTTATTCATCGATTATTCAGTCAAGCAGCTTTTAATTATTCAGATGTTGTTTGTGAACATTTGATGTGAAGTGTGAGTGTGTGTATGAAGTGTGTTTTATGAATGCAGCTGTCTTGGCTTCATGGTGATCTGAGTGAAGCTTTATGAAGATCATTGATGAGGAAGTTTCTGAAGGATCATTATGACTCTGTTTCTTCCTCCAGGGTGGAACATGGTGGACCGCAGAGGCTGAAACCTGGTCTGAGGAAGTGTAAGTGTGTGTTCACTTTGATTGATGAAAACAAGGCAGCACATGTTAAAGTAGTTTAAATCTAAAGCTTGTGTATCTGCATTCAACTGTCAGTTTGAAAGAAGAACCAAAAAGATGAGTCACTGTGAAGTTTTGATCTAATTAACAGTCAGTCTGTTAATAAAGCAACAAATAAACCATCAGCTGTGTTAGATGATAAACTGCTGCTGTATTGTGTCTTGTTCTCTCCATCAGATGTCTGTGAACTCACAGTGGACACAAACACAGTAAACAGAAACCTCAAACTGTCTGACAACAGGACGTTGACACGTGTCCGAGAGTATCTGCCATATCCTGATCATCCAGAGAGGTTTAAGGACTGGCCTCAGCTGCTGTGTAGAAATGGTCTGACTGGTCGCTGTTACTGGGAGGTCGAGTGGAGAGGAGGGGTTGATATATCAGTGAGTTACAGAGGAATCAGCAGGAGAGGAGACAGTGCTGACTGTTGGTTTGGATTTAATAATCAGTCCTGGAGTCTGAGCTGCTCTGATGATGATGGTCGTTACTCTGTCCGTCACAATAAGAGAAGAACCTACCTCTCCTCCTCCTCCTCCTCCGTCTCTAACAGAGTAGCAGTGTATGTGGACTGTCCTGCTGGCACTCTGTCCTTCTACAGAGTCTCTGACTCACTGATCCACCTCCACACCTTCAACACCACATTCACTGAACCTCTTTATCCTGGGTTAGGGTTGTGGTCACCTGGTTCCTCACTGACTCTGTAGGAGGGACACACACACACACACACTCACACACACACACACACACACACACACACACACACTCACACACTCTGTAAATGACAGTAACAGAAATGGTTCAGTTGTTTTGTCTCTTCTTGGTCAATGTGCTGCACATCAGTGGTTTTAAATCTCTTTAAATATGTTTTGAACGTTCAGATTTTAGTTTTCTGAACTTTGTGATCTGATTGTTTTCTCACAACAATCAGCCTGTATATACAATAACATCAGACTGCACACACACATGCATATAGATAATCATAATGATGATGTTTGTTCAGACAGGTTGTATTTTGTTGACGTGTCATTCATCATTGAAGTTTGTCATTTGTCTTCTTTGAGTTATTATCTGTAAATATGTGTCTATGAGTGGAAAAATATGATCTACCTTCTGAAACAACTTTGTACAGCAGCTCTGAGCTGGAAAGTGACTGATGATGTTCCAGCAGTGACTCAGTGGTTTATTAACACTTTTGCTTCAGTGGCACTAGCTGAATACTTTGATTAAAACACACACACACACACACAGGCCAAAACAAACAACAGTTGTTCATCGTTTGTCATTAACATTCAAGGACCGCAGGTATTATCAGATTCATATATCAGTGAGTTTTTAAAGAACCTTTGACCCAAAAAGGAAGGTTCCAAACTGATCCAAAAGAACTTCATTGAGACCTGATTGTTTACACACATTTTCTGACAGCATGCCTCACACTCAATTTATAAAAATTACATTTGTCTAATCTTCCTTTCGGGTGCGGGTCGGGCGTCGGTAACAATTTATAACGGGTCGGCTCAGTTGCGGAATGTAATTTGTGCTACTGTCGACAACGGGTTGATGCAGTTTTAAGTGTAGCAGGTACGGGCAGGTTTGCAAATTAAGATCCGTGCAGGACTCTGCTGTGTGGTACTGACGTGAATGGTCAAACTAATTAGTTGTGTTACCTCGTTGTGGCAACAGATGCAACACACTGTCGACACAGAACACGTGTTTGGTCAATGTCATCCTTCTTGTAGCCAAAATAATTCCAGATAAGGAAGCAGTCAGCACTTTTTGGTTTGAGCTGATAGCTGCAATGTTGCAGTAGACTTAGAGAGAGCAGGTGACTTGGTCTCGGGCCATTGAAATAATAATTCCTTCTGGCCCGTAATCTCAAAATGTTGTTCAACTTCATTCTGACTGCATCGATTTTCTTTTTGCTGTCCTCTGTGGCACCATTCCCCTGTTGAGTTTGTTCGAGCCTTCGTAATTCATTTTCCAGTGAGTTAATTTTGTCTTGTTCGATTAAGTTAGGAAGCGAACGAAATAGTTGTATGTCTCACAAAGCCTTTAATTGTGGCCCATAAGGCTCGAAGGTCCTCTACTGAGTTAGCATTCTCTGAAATAAATGTTTTAAGGGTATTTCTGAAATGGTCACAATAATCATTGTTTTTCAGTAATGTGGTGTTAAAGCGCCATCCTGTGGCCTTAGTTGGAGTCTTGGCAAGTGTGAGCTGTGATGTAATAACACAATGGTCAGATAGAGAGTTGGGATAAATCACAGCTGAATGAATGTCAGAGTATTAAATTGCAGAAGCCAACAAATGATCTATCCTTGAATAGGTTTTGTGTCTGTACGAATAAAAACTATATTGTCTTAAAGTAGGGTTTACAGCTCTAAATAGGTCTGTAAGACTGAAATCGTCAACTAGACCTTTGAAAGCAGCTGTAGAAGGAGGAGTATGTTGAGACGGTGTGCTAGATCTATCGAGTAAGGGATCAAGGACAGCGTTCATGTCAGCGCCAATAATAACTGAAAAGTCCTGCAGGTCACATAAAGTTTTGCTAATTGTGCCAAAGAACTCTGGGCTAAAGTGATTAGTGGCATATATACATAGAAATGCAACTTTCTGTCCATATATATTTATTGTTAAGGATAGGCTGCGTCTCAGCACCACCAGAGCCCCGCAGCTTTTAGAGCTGAAAGTAGCTGCAGCTGAAGTATAGTAATAACGGTTTGACAAGCGTTGTTTATCAGAGTGTTTAAAATGTGACTCTTGAATGAAAGCCACGTCTATCTTGTGTCTCCTCAGCCAATCAAGACACATTGAGCGTTTGATGGGGGCATTAAGACCATTAATATTCCAGCTAGCTATGTGTAGCATAGTCATTATTACAAAGGGGCAAACTTTGAGTTCCTGCATACATATTAGTCCGAAATGTGGAGATCCAAATATACAACCCCATGACGCCAGAGAAAAAAGGTAGAAAAAAAGAGGGAAAAAACGAACTCGCAACTAACATAATAACGTAAAACAAGGTGGCAGTGGCCACACACACAACACCCACTATTTGGGCACTTAGCTGAGAGAGCTGGCTATCACACCATCACAAAAGCCCACTACACCCCCCGTACAGTATTCTGAATGGACAGTCAAATGTCATATATATATATAAAAAAAAGATAAGTCCTCAATTCAAAATGAAAATCATCCGTCAAAGATATAGTTCTGAGATCATTTACCAAGCAAAATATATGAAACACTACTACATAACTATAGTTGCTTATCTATATCAGAGCCTCTTGAGATTATACTCATATAAAGCAAATATTATAATGAACAAACAAAAACAGCATCCCTCACTTGGCAGGTAACATATAGTTATAGATACTTTAAAGAGCAACTAAACCCCTCAGTTTTGGATGACGTGCTCTAAGCTGGAAATTCAAAAAATGCCTTGATTATGGGCGGGGCTCCAGGAGTACTCTCCGATTCCCCCCTCCCCCCTCCCCCCTAACTGTCACCACACTCACATGTGCAGAAAAAAAAAGGTTTTTTTTTGTTTTGTTTTTATAGGAGGGGGCGGAGCTAACCGTGGTGGACCGTGACGAAAGCTGCCTCCAAAACGTCATCTGCCTCCATCTCAGCCAATAGGAAAATTCAATTGTAATAACCAGGTTTCAACCCATAGAGGGCAGTCACACTTACATTTTTACTACAAAATATGCCAAATTGAAATACTTTGACTAAAATGTCAAGAGTTGGACCAGAATCACTCAGCAACACTACTTCATACCCAAATACATTGGTTTTCAGCAGAAAAAAGTGGTTTGGGGGTTTAGTTGCTCTTTAAGTATAACGTTACCCTGAGGTATGTTATGGCTGAATGAGATAATACATTACTTAGAAATCCCGTGTTAGTGGATCAGCACACCAGACATCAGAGTCCTACGTTAGTCCGCTGGCCGGGTCTGAGCACCAAGGAAGTCCTCAGCCTCTGCATGGGTCTCGAAAAGGTGCACTTCTGACCCACGGGACAGCTTTAGTTAGGCCGGGTGAATCAGGAATGGAGTGAAACCGAGTTTCCTCGCTGTCTCCATCGCCTGGGAGAATGAGCGGCGCCGTTTAATGGTGTAGTTGCTGTAGTCTGCGGCGAAGCGGACCTCTCTGCCATTGATCTCAATCCGAGAGCCTCTGGCTGCCCTCAAGATGCGGTCCCGGTCTGTGTAACGTAGCATCTCGCAGATCAGGGTGCGGGATCCGGTGTTACGCTCTGGTCCTATACGGTGCGCCCGCATCACCTCCATCTTCCCACCGGCAAGAGTGAGAAACCATTTAGTGAGAGAGGATGAAACAAAGTCCGCTGTGTCGCCGTTCTCAACTTTTTCCGGCAGGTTGATAATGTGAACATTATCCCTGCGAGACCTGTCCTCTAGCTCCGCGATGTTTGCTTCGAGTTTACAGCATGTCGTCTGGAGAGCCTGCTTGGATTTATTCAGCTGAGTGGAGAGCCCCTTGCGATCGGTTTTTAGCTTCTTAATTTCCACTCGTTACCTCTGCTTTAATATTGTCCAGCTGTTCTTCAAACTTAGCAAACTGTTCCTCAATGAAGGTTTGCTGCTCTTTCATCGCGGTAGCTAGCATGGACGAGCAGTTAGCTTAAATGACTCAAGTTTCCGGTCGTCTTTCAGAGGGTCTGACCCGGTTTTACTTCTCAAACCCTCAGCCATGGTATACATGAGATATACTGAGACTCAGTGCGAGGGCCGTCAAGTTAAACAGTGCGAGGTGGATGGATAAAGTGTAAACGTTGGGGCAAAAGAGCAACCACGCTACGCAGCCATCCCGTCTGCAGGTCACGTGCGTCCCGCCTGTATCCACATTTGTATATATAGGAGCCCTGTCTGCTCGGTGAGTGATTAGTTAATGAGTTTATTAGTGATGAGTTTATGGAGTCCCACTGCTAGTTCTGGTTTTTAGGACAAGCTTAGGGAGGATTAGATGTGTTTATCAGTTCCCTGATCTGAGGGTTTTTGTTTTGGGGAATTGGGGTGGTAGGTCCCACAGATTTGCTTTTACTTTTATTATTGTCTGTATGTTTTTAACATTACTTCCTTCGACAGAGCAGTGTTTCTTCTCACCATATACTTACAAGTTTGATTATGGCTAATACTAGAGAAAAAGGGGTATCTTGTCTGAGATTTGTCTCTTGGAATGTTAAAGGCATCAACGGTCCAGTTAAAAGGGGTAGAGCATTTTCCCACTTAAAGCATCTTAAAACGGAAATAGCTTTTTTACAGGGGATGCATATGATTACTAATAATCACCATAGGTTAAAGGCTTCATGAGTTCCAGAGTTTCCACTCCAATTTTAGTAGCAAAGCAAGGGGTACAGCGATTTTAACCACCACTCTATCTTAGGGGGTGACCTTAATTGTACAATAGACCCTTTGTTAGACAAATCTTGCCCAAGGCAGGATCCTCCTTCTAAAATGGCCAAAGCAATTTCATCATTTATGAATCAAATAGGAAGTGTGGCGCTTTCTCTATCCTGATCAAAAACAATTTTCTTTTTACTCTCAGGTCCATAAAACATTCTCAAGAATTGATTATTTACATTGATAGTCATTTTCTCCCTGTTGTCGATAACAGAACATAGATAGTGGTTTCTGACCATGCTCTATTGGTACTCGACCTTTCGTTTACACTCTGACAAAAAACACGCCCTCCATGGAGGCTGAATTGCACATTGCTGAACGATAATGGGTTCTGCAAAACAATCTCAAGAGTAATTAATTATTTTCTTATTACTAACAAGTCTAATCTCATATCCCCATCCCTACGCAGTTGTGCTAATGCGTCTTCTTCATCTGAGTGAGTCTACGGTCTGTGTCTGTGTCTGAAATTGTTAAGTTTCGTTTTTATCGAAAGTAAACCTCTTGTCCAGCAACTGGGCCTCGCGCTGTATTTCGCCGCTCGCAGATCACCTGTTGCCCAGTTGCGCTAATTCGTAGGGATACGGTGGAGGTTCTACAGCTGAGAAGATGTAGTGCCAAAATAAAGGCCGGTCTGACGGCAATGTAAAGCGGTGTGAATTTTCTCTATACAACGTACACTTGAACTGTTATCGATTTTTTTAGGTGGTTAAAATTCACTTTCTTCTGGACCCGTTCACTGCAGTACAAAGCTGAGCGTCTGGCTGGAGGCTCTCTGCTCCTCCAAACTGAGGCTGCGCTGATCGGTGATTACGGTAGGAAACAGACCGACTATAGATATGTACTTTATATGACCCCACTTCAAAAAAACACCAACTATCCCTTCAAGACTCTACTATTGGGCAGCTAACATACACAAAATTATTCTCTGGATCCGCAAACCTGAATTAAACGGGTGTAAACTGGAAGCTAAATCCTGCTCTGCCTCACTCTTGGCTCTGCTTACATCAAAATTGCACTTCCGGTCATCCCAGTTTACATGTAACCCAATTGTCGTCTCCACCCTTAAAATTTGGTTTCAGTGTAGATGTACTTTTGGACTCCAAGGATTGTCTAATCACAGCCCCATTCATAACAATCATCGCTTCCTCCCTCCCAGCACAGTAATGCCTTTTCTCTATGGCAGAGACCTCTATATTAATAATGTCTTTGCTAGTTTCAGTGAACTATGTGGAAAATTTAAGCTTCCAAACTCTCACCTATTCCGATACTTCCAGGTCCGCAACTTTGTTCAACCAAATAGCACCTCTTTCCACACCGCATTCCACCTAACTCAGTAATTGACTCAATTTTGGACATTCCCACAACTCAGAAAGGGCTTATCTCAAAAATGTACACCTTCATCTCCCATCTTAGAGAGACATCTCTTGATAAAATCAGAAAAGATTGGAAAGTAGAACTAGCAGAGTTATAGATGATAGTGACTGGGACTCTGCATTAACCCGAGTAAATAACAGTACATCTTGCTCCAGGCTTAATTTGATACAATTTAAGGTTGTCCACCGTATTTACTTGTGTGTACCTCCACTTTATCACATTTGGAGGCAAATATTCTACTTTATACTCCACTACATTTCTTTGGTAACTTTAGTTACAAGTTATTTTGCAGATTACATTCTGCTTTGTTGCAGTTTGATTTAAAACAAAAACAACACTGATTTCAATAACTGCTGAATGTTGGATCAGCCAGGCACAATCCATATACAATATCTATAAATGTATTGCCAGAATATTACATTTGAGAGACCGGATAGAGACCGGAGCTCAGGAGCTCTGCGACAGAACCAGATACACAGAGACTTGGACACATCAGGAGAGAGCTTGAAAAAAAGTTCGCGAGGTAGTTGGACTCTGTGTTGCCCAGAGACGGCTGGTACACGGATCCTAAATGCTATTGTGGCTGGACCGTCCAGCTCCGCCTTCCCGCAGGCTGCAGCCATTACCTTCTCTAATTATATGCACACCACGCTCTACTTGCCCCTCCCCTCAGGCCCCTCCCTCTCGATGCCAAAACAGTGACAGAAAGTTGAAACTGAAAATCATTGACACTGAAAAAAAACTGACATTGTAAAAAAATCTGTCACTGAAAAAAAAGTGACATGAAGAAAAAATCTAAAGATTGTCACTGAAAAATACAAAAAATCCCAATAAAATAAAATAAGATTTTCAGATTTTAATTATTTAACTTATTTTTTTTTTTCAGTGCCAAAACTTGTTTCAAAGCCAATACAACTGTTTTCAATACAAATGTTTCAATGCCAATGTTTCCTTTTTCAGTACTGGTTTTGTTTTCAATGCCAAATTTTTTTTGGGATGCCAAATTTTAAAGTCACCATTCTGGCTCCATAGACCTGGACCTGAACCTGAACCCGAGCCCTGCTGTGTGTCCATCAGGAGCCACTGGTCCATGGATCCACCTTCAGTGTTTAAAGTTCCCTCAGAGACTCAGTAAGTCAACATAGTCCCAGCTAACAGGAAACGTTCCTGTAACGTTCATCATGTTCTAACAGTGTTGTTGTTGGAATGTTTTCTGCTGTCTGAAGTCATGATCAGCTCACTGAACCTCCTGAGTCACTACCTGGTAACAATAATACAGTGTGGTGAGGTGATTGCACACTGACTGAACTGTCAGTCAGTTCAACACATCAGAGTCTGTTAACACTGGAGTCATCAACATGTTGCTTTATTCAGAGCGTTTGATTCTTCAGGCTGTTAGAATCAGAGCAGGAAGTAGAAATCCTGTCTCTGCCTCAGGGGACGGGTTGGACTCTGATACTGGACCTGTGGTTTGGACTTTGACACTGACATGATTTTATGAAGCCTGTTTATTGTTTTTTATTGAGGTCTTCAAACACGTCTGAAGGTCAGTTGATAGGTTTGAATTTGATGTTATTAACTATAATAATATTTTATACACAGAACAGTTTGTCAAAGTTTCCAGAGGTGGAAAGTGACTCAGAACATTTTGTCAAGTAGTTTATAGGAACTTGTGTTTAATAATACAAACGATGAGTTGTACATGAAAATACACAGTAATACAGAATATAACCAGCTGGCCATCTTCCTCCTCCTTGTCTGCCTCATTGAGTGTAAACAGAAGGATTGTGTTCAGAGTTCAGTCTACAGTTTGATTTTGATCCACCACGTTTGACTTCAGTTTTTGTATGTATTCATTGAAGAAACCCTCTGAGACACAGAGACTTTGGTAGAGAGCTGAACGGTGATGGTATAAAGACACGTCGTGGGTTAAAGGTGTCATTTAATCTCCTGCTAACACAAAACGTGTGGTTACAATGTAACCACACGTTCTCTATCGTCTCGAGACTATCTCTCCACTCCGTTACATATTCCATATGTACGGGGTAGATCTTTAAGACACCCCGTGAGGAGACGGTGCAACCCACAATCCCATGTGCAACAAACGAACTATTTACAAATGTACACTATATACAGCTCCCCGGAGTAGGCCCTACAAGGCGCTAGGGCCGGCCGTGGGAGGGAAGGGCCGCTCGGGAAGCCCGCAAGACGCAAGACTGACCCAAGGGGGACAGGCAAGGGCCCCGCAAGACGCAGAGGCCAGCCTGTTCACGGAGCAGCCGCTCAATCAGCCCGCAAGACGCAAGGCTGAGGGGGAGACAAAAATGCCTACCGTCGGGCCCAGCACCCACTCCCCAAAGGAGGGGCTGGCGGCCACATTCAACCGGTAGAACCTAGTAAAGGTTGACTGAGACGACCACGTGGCGGCGGAGCATATGGAAGCGATGGAAGCCCCACGCCACAAGGCCCATGAGGCAGCCACACCCCGAGTTGAGTGTGCCCGGACCCCTGGTGGAACAGGCACACCTGATAGCACATAGGCCTGTCGGATCGTGTCCACGACCCAGTGCGACAGCCTGGATTTTGACAGAGGCCTGCCCAAACGCCCATGGTCGTAACACACA